>SEYY01013552.1:20000-21904 GCA_009176605.1 Armadillidium nasatum
ATCTGTTTTCTCAATTTCCTCTGGCATGCACTCTTTCAAGCGCCGTAAGTCTGGACACTGTCGGCCTCTAATGACTAGTAATTGGTAAGACTAGGACCTTTTCAACCGGAAGATATATATATATATAATATATATATATATATATATTATATATATATATATATATATTATATATATATATATATATATATATATATATATATATATATATATATATATATATATATATATATATGTAAAAAATAATTGCTCAAATTAAATAAAGTAATGTTCAAATTTATTCCAAGATACATAAAAGGGAAAAGAGAAAAATAGCCTCAAAAACGTTGCTAAAAACGTAAGAAGAAAAAGGCAACAAACAAATTAATATTTAGTATTCAGTTCATACCATATCGGCTTCTATTCGAGATTATGGCATCATCTACGAGCATTATATATATATATATATATATATATATATATATTATATATATATATATATATATATATATATATATATATATATATATATATATATATATATATTATATCTATAATTATATATATATATGAGCTGGCTGCCTTTGGTAAGGACGTGTTTGTAAGAGAAGGGAAGAGGGCAAATAGAAGAGATAGAAGGAGAAGAAGAAGAAGAGTGAGGAGGTCTTGAGATGCAATTCGAACATCAGTTGCATTGAGGTTTTAAACCTTATCTTCTGACAGGAAATTTTGTAAAGTATGGAATGAGTTTTGTAGATGGTTAAAGTCACAGGCTAAGTTACAGTTCACTGAAGGAAGGAGGACTTTTCTACATAAAATATTCTGTTAAAAAAAAAAATAATATATAATTAAATTCGATTTATATTATTGATTCAAAACAGTTATTTTTGA
Organism: Armadillidium nasatum; assembly: GCA_009176605.1. NCBI lineage: Eukaryota > Metazoa > Arthropoda > Malacostraca > Isopoda > Armadillidiidae > Armadillidium > Armadillidium nasatum. The sequence goes on from SEYY01013552.1 coordinate 20,871, forward strand.
AAACTTTAGTGGAGGAGCGATTAAATTTTTAATCTAGTTCTTTTTCCTATCTCGTCAATTGTAAATAGAGTATGAAATAGTCACATATAAGAACTATTTTTCTTTAACGAAGGAGAGTAAACTTCTTACAGTATATAATGTACTTAGAGTTTGAAAATTCTACTGGTGGCTACTAATCTTTGTTTTAGTTTTAATTAAATATTGGTGTTAAAGTGGATTTAAGTTTTTAAGTGTGTTTTTTATAGTGCTTTTTTTATAAAAATATTGGTGTTAAAGTAAATTTTAAATTTTTTAAATCTTTTTTTTAAGAGTGTTGATAGTTTAATCGTTTTTATCTGATATCTTTACATATATTTTTATATATTCATTATCTTCGTGAGTATTAGAAATGATATTGATATAAAAAATAGTGCATTGTTATTGTTGAAATTTGTTTATTATTATTTAATATTTCAAAAATAAAAAATAAAAAAAAAAAAAAAAAAAAAAAAAATTTTTAAAATTTTTTAGTTATATATATACTTTAGTTGGATCGGATGTCAATTTTCCCATTTGCGGATGCGGATGTTGAATTTTGGAAAGTGCGGATGCGGATGCGGATGTTGAATTTTGGAGAATGCGGATGCGGATGCGGATTTTAATTTTAAAAGTGCGGATGCGGATTGCGGATGTTAATTTTGATGTATGCGGATATTATATATTATATATATATATATAATATATAATATATATATATATATATTATATATATATATATATATATATATATTATATATATATATATAGGGACAAGTATCATATACTGGAAGTTTTATCTCCCTAAAATATTAAAGAAATTTTTTTCGTTTTACCCGCAAAAATACATACTGTAGTTATTTATTGTTCAAAAAATAAATTCATGAATTAAATTTTAAACAGAAAGTAAACTTTATTTTTTATTATTGAGCTTCAACATTTACGAAATATTTATTTTAAGTAATTTTTTTTTTATTTTTATTTGTTTTATTTTAATGTTATTTTATTTACCCTAAAAA
>SEYY01013554.1:15000-20000 GCA_009176605.1 Armadillidium nasatum
ATAATAATAATAATAATAATAATAATAATAATAATAATAATAATAATAATAATAAAAGAAAATTACAACAATAATAATAATATAATAATAATAATAATAATATAATAATAATAATAATAATAATAATAATAATAATAATAATAATAATAATAATAATAATAATAATAATAATAATAATAATAGGACTAGTACTAACTAATAATAAAAAGCGAACAGGGAAAGTTAGTATTTGTTTAGATAAATCTTTTTTATATAGTGCGTAAAAGCTTTCAAAGATTTTTTATTTTTTATATCTATTGGTAGATCGTTAAAAGGTTTTGCCGACTTATATTAACAGCTTTTCTGGCTTTTTCTTAATGTTAAATGAACGACTTATATGTAAATTATTTCGCAGATTAACATATCTTCGAATTTGATTGTTACAGAAGCTAGTTATTAAGAAATTTCAGGTGTTATTATTTATTGTGTTGATCTTTTAGGAGAGAATGATTTAGTAAGTGATGAAACTGTATAATTTTAAGTTTTATAAATAAGGGTTTGGTATGGTCATTGAGAAGGCTAGCACTTAGTAAACGAATGAAGCGTTTTTGCATAATAATAACAGGGTTGGTAACATAGTTGCTAGCAACTCTGTAGATTGGCAGGCAGCATAACAACTGTGATTGTACATGTGCGTAACATATATTTTTTTAAATATATAAGGGGATGGATTTGGCTAGTTTGACCAATATAAACATATATTTCGCTAATTTATTTACTAGTTGATTTATATGTTCTTTAAATGTTAATTTGTCGTCAAATATCACTCCGAATATTTTTTGTATTTGAAACTTTTTGTAATTCCGCTTCGTTTAAGTTAATTTTGAAGTATTCGTTTATATTTTTATTGCAAATAATAAGATATGATGTTTTTTGTACATTTAATGAAAGTTTATTAGAAATTATCCAAGTCATTATTTTATTTAAAGCAAGCACAGCTTTTTGTGAGAGTGTGTCAAGATTTTTATCGTTTATTAATATCGATATATCGTCAGCAAAAGAGATGGAAAAAGAGTCATGCGAGTTGAATAAATCGTTCTTATATAAGGTAAACAATAATGGCCCCAAAATAGACCATTGGGAATCTAAAGTGGTTCCTAGGGATGTATTAGAATGAATGTCCTCCAATTTTACATACTTTTACATACTAATACTAATAATAATGATAATAATAATAATAATAATAATAATAATAATAATAATATATATCATAATAATAATAATAATAATAATAATAATAATAATAATAATTGATAATGATAATGATAATAATATCTAATAATTATTATAAAATAAGAATAATAACTTAAATAATGATAATAATTATCATTTATTATTATTATAATTAATTTATTTTATATTTTCATAATAATAATAATAATTAATTTATTTTTAATATATTATTTTTATTATCATTATTATTATTAATCATAAATTAAAGTGAATTATTTTCCAAAAAATTGATAATCTTTATAACATAAAAAGGTATTGAAACTAATCATGTTATTTCCTTTTTTTTCATTATTATTATTATTATTATTATTATTATTATTATTATTATTATTATATATTATAATTATTATATATTATTATTATTATTATTATTATTATTATTATTATTATTATTATTATTATTAAGAAGAAAAAATACAAGAGTTACCCCCTCCTCCTCTCCCTCCCCCGAAAGGGTTTTCCTTTCCATCATTTTTCCCCCCTTCTAATCATTTCTTGTAATGAACATTGTCCTTTTTCTCATCAAGTTCATTATTTCTATCTTTCCCTTAGGAGATACTCTCTTTCACAAATTACATGCACCTTTTTCGTTTTTATACATTAATCCATCTTTTCCTTTAGATTTTTTATTATGTTTTACAACCTTCTCTTTTTTTTCTTGTGTTTTTTTTTTCTCATTTATCTTCCGCTTTTACCCTTCTTCATCTTCCTGTTTTGCATATAGATATTTTGGTAGAATCTGTCCCTACAACTATTTTCGACTTCATCCATCTCTTAAAATGATTGTTTTTTTCCATGTATATTATTGTTCAATGCTTTATCGATATATCAACTTTAACTCAATAAATAGAAGAGCTCAAAGGACCGACCTTTCTTGAAATATGATTCCGGAAAAAGATATCATTGATTTGTTAGGAGTTTTTTTAATTAGTTTCTTATTTTGTCCTAAATTAGGCATGTGCCTACGTGAGAGACACATAAACAGAGGCAGAGAGAGAGAGAGAGAGAGAGAGAGAGAGAGAGAGAGAGAGAGAGAGAGAGAGAGAGAGAGAGAGAGAGAGAGAGAGAGAGAGAGAGAGAGAGAGAGAGAGAGAGAGAGAGAGAGAGAGAGAGAGAGAGAGATAGAGAGAGAGAGAGAGAGAGAGAGAGAGAGAGAGAGAGAGAGAGAGAGAGAGAGAGAGAGAGAGAGAGAGAGAGAGAGAGAGAGAGAGAGAGAGAGAGAGAGAGAGAGTGGTAAAGGATATTTTAAATTAAATTTATGAATTCCATGCAATAAATTTTCTTGTCTCCTCTCCTTTCAAATATTCAGTTTCGCCAATATTAAACCACTCACTCTCGTTACATTGTTTCCTCCGCCCATTTATTATATCTACTCAAATGGGCAAAGGCCAAAAGAACATTAATTTCCATCACAGTTCGGAAGATGCCGGGATCATGATCAAATTAAATTAAAGGCTGATGACATGTGCCAATACACGGTGTTGGATGGTACGCAAGTCAAATGAAGGTGAGAAAATAGATAGACTTTTTATACCTTACCTTTGAGTACATGTATGATTGAGCATAGCGGTTGAGACTGGGGTCAGAGAGTCGGACAGAAAATGATGAAACTCTGTAGAAAGACGAGTCACACGAACCCTTCTCAGTGGAGGAGATATGCGAAGTAAGGGTTCAGAAGAGCAGTGTCCATTGTAATAGCGATAGTATAGAGAGAGTGACGTAACAATTCAACGGACAGAATGAGACTAGAAAGAGACTGGAGAGAAATAGTGAGTGTGAGAGAGTTGTTAAGACGAAAAGCCCTAGACTCCACCTTTTCAAGGAGAGCTGTATGAGTGGAACCACCCGAGATATAAGAGGCGTACTTCATACAGGGCCGAGCAACAACAAGATCTCTATTTTTTGCAGGTCAAGAGACTAAAATTATAATTCCCATTTGTCTACGTTTCCTCTAAGAAATCCACACTTTTACACTTCAAAAAACAAGAGTATACTTTTGAATACAAAGCTTTGAATGTTGCCCCTTTTTCGATTGTATTGAACAACAAATACAAAAAATCTCTTTTAGAGATGACCAAAAAAAGTAAAGAAAACAAAATGAGATCCTTAATACTCGACTAGCAATTTTGTTAAGAAAAGATCATTGAAATACATAGTTCCATATTCTATATTTTCTGAAGTCAGCATTCCACATCACTGATTTTCCTTTAAATTTTTAATTCTTGTTTAGTTTGATTCATTACTGTAATTTAACGTCTAGCAGGAAGCGTAACAATAATTGACAATAAATATTCTTATGATTTCTGTCCATTTTGACAGCGGTTTCTTTTTGTTGTTGTCAATAATAACCTCATGACTTGCATTTATAGAAATTGAATTCCATTAGTTATAGAATATTTTTTAGCGTTATCCAAAGGCTAATATACTAAGAAAGGTCAAGAATTTTGATAATAATAATAATAATAATAATAATAATAATAATAATAATAATAATAATAATAATAATAATAATAATAATGATAATAATAATAATTATTTCATTAATGTTATTATAATTTTTATTGTTTTTATTATTATTTTTATTTTATTTATTTTTTATTATTATTTTTTATTATTACTTAATCTATTTTTATTATTATTATTATTATTATTATTATTATTATTATTATTATTATTATTATTATTATTATTATTATTATTATTATTATTATTATTTTCAAAACTTTTCATTTATAAATCAGTGAAAAAGTTTTTCTATAATAGTTCAGTTTTTGCTCAGTTTAAATTTTATTCTTATTGAAAAATGATTTCTATAACTGATCATTGACAAATGATTTCTAACATCAAAGGGATTATTTTATGTCTCATCTCGAAAAGGAGAGAGAGAGAGAGAGAGAGAGAGAGAGAGAGAGAGAGAGAGAGAGAGAGAGAGAGAGAGAGAGAGAGAGAGAGAGAGAGAGAGAGAGAGAGAGACTGAAAAAAATATAAGGGTAATTTTATTGTCCTGTTTAATCACCCTTTATTTGTAATCTATTAAAACTATAAAGACATTAATTAATACGTGTAAGTTTAATACACACACACACACACACACACACACATATATATATATATATATATATATATATATATATATATATATATATATATATATATATATATATATATATATATATATATATATATATATATATATATATATTATATATATATATATATAATATAATTTTATTGTTTTTATATTTTTTTTATATCACCTTTGGTGGGCCAAAGTCAGAGGCCTACTCAAATTTCAAACAGAATTAGGGAAAAAGTCGGGAATCTGGTTAAGTTTGAAAGTGTGTAAGTCATAGGAAAATTTGGAAAATAAATAAAGGAAGTGTGTTCCAGACATTAACAGTAGAATACATGTAATATTGAACATAGCAGTTAAGTCAGGGTATTGGTGACACCAACCCCATCACCGGAGGCCACCAACTCCCAAGTTGGTGATGAGGTAAGGGGTGGATGAAGGGCATTCTTTGGATGCCGTCCCTCCAAGCATCTCCAAGGCTGGGGGGTAGTGGAAGTATTGATACTCCAATGAGAGTCGGGTACACTAGAGACCCTCTGAGAAGGTGAAACGCGAAATAAAACGAACCAAACGTCAACGTAGCTCACCAGCCCACCATCATATCATCTCACCGGCGATATATATATATATATATATATATATATATATATACATA
>SEYY01013554.1:22500-25679 GCA_009176605.1 Armadillidium nasatum
TATATATATATATATATATATATATATATATATATATATATATATATATATATATATATATATATATATATATATATATATATATATATAATAATATATATATATATAATAATAATAATAATAATAATAATAGTAAATAATAATCCCACAGGAAATAAAACAAAAGTTAAAACGATAAGCAAGACTTTCGAAAGGTCAACTACCCTTTCTCATATCAGGCTTACACTCCTTCATTAAAAATAAACAAAGGAAAAAAAATGTACAATTTCAATCATGCGGTTGGTTTATCACCGTGATATTGTTTTGACATTTTTTTTAAAGAATATTGAAAGTTTTCAAATTTTTGTTTTTTTTAAAGCGCAATTAGTGAATTCATCTAATAAACGATTGTTATTATAGCTATTAAAATTTTGTACATTTTTAACAAGGAATGATTTTATTATTTGTCTTCTATGGACAACACTCTCTTCTGCGATCAAACGCATGTTCTTTCTTCATTTCAATTCTATGGTCTTTGAGGACTTTTCATCTCCAACTCTAAATGATTATCCTTTTGATATTTTCTTCTTGCTATATCTGCAGTTTCTTCTATAAAAATTCTGTTACAGTCCCTGCGAGCGATCTTATAAACTCCAGTCACTCGGCTCTTATTTGGTAAATTTTTGACTATGGGAAAACTTTTTAATATTGATTGGAACATTTGAAAGGGGTAAAAATTCTTTTGGTATAAATATCTTAAGATTTTATGAATTTCTTAAGAATTTCTTAAAAAAGGAATTTTTACTTGTTTTAAGTGTTCCAGTCAATACAGGAATCTGTTAAACAAGAGCTGAGTAGCTCTGGAGTCTATAAGATCCCTCGCAAGTAATGTAACAATATTTACATAGAAACCTACTTTCCATGTTTCAAACATGAGTTTAAACCAGAATTTGAAATATTTTATGAAGAGAATAAAAATTACGTAATTTATATATATTATATATCCTTTAATGAAAATTAATAGATATCAATTTGATATCATGTTATTTAAGAGCTTCTGATAAAGAAGATAATAGTTAATGATTAATATATCAATGCCATTTGTTGGAAAAAGGACAATTCTAGTGATAGTGCTCAAATAAAACAATAAAAAACACAAATTTCGGTGATTAGCTAAGAAACCGAAAACCAAAAGAAGGAAAGATTATTATAAAGGCCAAGACATTGTGTCGATCATACGGGCCCTCAGAACACCCACTTTGCGAATCACTAATAAAAAAAATCGAGAAATCAAAGGAATTTTAATGGTTACGATTATTTATTTGTTGACAATTAAAAAGTTCGTAAAAATACATTACTGATGCGTTATTTACTGATTGAATAATTAATTAATTTTCTCTCTGTCTTAAAGAAGTAAATTCAATTAACTATGTATTATAATAAGTGTTTATTAATTATGCTTACTTTTAATTAAGGTAATGAAACAAAAGTTATGCAGGGATCAAAAGTGGTTTGCAATTTATATTCCTTGATAAAACATGCACGTTACAAGGAGGCATATATATATATATATATATATATATATATATATATATATATATATATATATATATATATTATATATATAATATATATATATATATATATATATATATTATATATATATATATTATATATATATATATATATATATATATATATATATATATATATATATATATATATATATATATATATATATATATATATATATATATATCAGTAGAAGAGCACCTCTCCTAGCTAGCCAGAGGGCCAGGGTTCGAGGCCTGGTTGGGGTGGGAAATGTGAGCTGTTTCACCTTGCGCTTAGCTCAGAATGACTCAGTCGTTCAACGAACATTAGTGCTCTTGTCACTGATGGGAATAATCTCCGGCATCCGCGATAGGCCTGGCCCAGCCAGCGGTATCTTCCGTGGGCCCGTGAAACCCAAGGATCTTCCTCGAAAGATCTCATTGACAGGAAATAAGTCCTTCCTGGAGATGAAGGATATATATTATGATTATATATATATATATATATATATATATATATATATATATATATATATATATATATATTCTCTAAGGTTAGAAGAAAAGAGATATATTTGATAAAAGTACTTTTCGACAAAAATGAATTTGAAAATTGGAGTTGTTTAGCAATATAAAGAGAAGTAATTTTAAAATAGAAAAGTACAACTCAGTTGACCCGAATAACTTTTGTATCTCAATGTATTCTCCTTCAAGGTTGAGTTATGACGATGTGAGGCAAGCCTCGCGTCGTTCGTGTGAACGAATTAAGGTCAATGAATGACTGAATGGTAACAGTAATGTTCGTGTGTATAAGCGTTAATTGAATGATAGACGAAAGTCATGATGAAACAGTCTAAAATGTTAAGTGAATTATAGATGAGCATCAGCTGAATGCCCAACGAATGTTTGCCGAAAGTATACCGAATGCCTATCAAATGCCTATCAAATTCCTTCTGAATGCACAGGGAAAGCTTGGAATCAAAATATGAACCTTCTTATCATACTTATTGGCTGTGTGATAATAATAATAATAATAATAATGATAATAATAATAATAATAATAATAATAATAATAATAATAATAATAATAATAATGATCATAATAATCAATAATAATAATAATAATAATAATAATAATAATAATAATAATAATAATAATAATAATAATAATAATAATAATATATATAATAATAATAATAATAATAATAATAATCATTAATAGTTATAAATTTCAGTTTTATCTTTATAATAAACCTTGGAAATAATTTTTGTAAATGAAAAAAAAAAGTTCTTGCAAAAAATATCATTTTTCAAAAGATAAAAACATTGTAATAATAGATCACAACCAAAAACACACACACGCTCACACGCACACTCACACGCTCACACACACACTCACACACTCTCACGCACACTAGCACACACTCGCACACACTCATACACTCATACACACACTCGCACACACAATCACACAAAAGCACACATTCTCACACACATTCACACAGATTCCTACACACACTTACACTTACATTCGCACAACTTATTAACTCTTAAAATCTAAGAAAACCAGACACACTCGCGAAAAAATATTCACATCCATAAACCCAGGCATGCACACACACACACAAACACACACACACACACGGA
>SEYY01013556.1:0-5000 GCA_009176605.1 Armadillidium nasatum
GTCAACTACTTACTAAAGCAACCAAAGCCAAAAAGGAAAGAAAAGGGATTTGACCGAGGTTCAGCATCATTTTTGATGATTGTGATTTACTATAGCAACAACTCTGCACCCTCACTTAACTCAATATTACTTTATTTAATGAAGAATAATCTTCAAGATTAAATAAATTATCGAATTTAATTTCATTTTTATTATTTTTTACATTAATATCAGAAATATTTATTAAATTATTTGATGTTAAATAAGATGGATTTTCAATCCATACCGGCCATTGATTTTGGTCAGTTATCCAAGATGGACCTTCCAGCCAAAATTTAGAAAAAAGATATTTAATATTAGTACCTCGACAGGCTCCATCTGCAGGATTGTCCTTTGTAGGTACATAATGATAAATTGCATCTGGAATATTTTCTCTAATTTCATCCACTCTGTTTTGATTAAAAACAGGAAGAGGTTTGGTAGTATGTATCCACTGAAGTGTAGCTTGGTTATCAGACCACACATGAATACTTTCAATATTTAAGATATTTTTAAAGGTGTCTTTCACATACTTTATTAAACGTGATGATAAAAGAACACTCATTAATTCAAGCCTAGGAATAGTTAATTGTTTAAGAGGTGAAACCTTAGACTTTGAAATTAATATATTTACATAAGGTTGATTATTTAAATGAGAGACTACATAAACAACACTTGAATATGCAGTTTGACATGCATCTGAAAATGCATGCAACTCTACATTATTAGAATAAATTAATTGTCTAGGTAAAATCAAAGATTGAGACTCATTTAACAAGGCAATTTTTTTATATTCTTGTTGTAAAGAATCTGAAATGCGTTGATCCCAGTTCACTCCGCTAGACCATATTTTTTGGAGTAAAACTTTACCTTTTATTGAAATTGGACTTAAAATTCCACAAGGATCAAATAGGGATGCTAAATTGCTTAATATAGTTCTTTTAGTATGAGCTGTGTCATCTAATTTTTTATTTGGATAAGTAATGGTGTCATTTTCTGAATCCCATTCTAATCCTAAAATTTTATAGTAGAAGAATCGATCCCTAAACCCTTGTTTTTGAACTCTTGGTTTAAAGTTTCAGAATTTGAGATCCATTCTCGTAAATTTAAGCCAGCACTATTAAATATAGAACGACTTTCAAGAAAGAAATCTCTTAGTTCTTCCTCATTATTAAATGTATTAAAAATATTATCAACATATAGTTGAGACAAAAGTTCATTCTTATATTTGGTATTAGAATTAGAGATATGATGTTTTAAACAGGCAGCGAGAAGAAATGGAGAACTAGTAGCTCCAAAAAGAACTGATTTAAAACGATAAGTAATTATAGGACTCTTAATGTCTCCTGGATCTTTTAGCCAAAGAAATCTTACAGAGTCTCTGTCTTTCTCAGACAGTTTGATACCAAGGAAGGCTTTCTCAATATCAGCACTGACTGCAAAAGATTTAATTCTAAATTTTAAAAGCACTTTTCCAAGTTCTGTCAACAGAGTAGGCCCACTGTAGAGACAGCTGTTTAAACTTGGAAAATTAGAGGAAGCATCAAATACGACTCTTAAAGCAGTAGTATTTGATTTTTTAAGAACACCTGAATGAGGTAAATAATGTAATTTCCCTTCCGGATGTACCGGAGTGGAAGGGTATATTTCTTCAATAAAATCGCGTTTTAAATAATCAATAAAGACTTCTGAATACGCTTTCAGAAGTTCAGGGTTTAATTGAAGTTTTTTAAGAACGCTGTATAAACGTCTTTTTGATAAAGAATAATTATCTGGCAAATCTGGATGATCTTTCTTCCAAGGAAGAGACACTTCATATTTACCATTTTTAAAAGATAAACTATCCTGAAAGGCTGTTATGGTAGTCTTATCAGAATTTGTAAGTTTCTCATCGGGTAAAATGCCGATATGATTGAGAGTCCAGAGTTTATCTAGATCCTCTGAGGTTTTAAAATATTTATAATCTTCTTCAACAGAAATAGAAGAGATAAAGTTGTTTTCAATTGAAGGTTTTAAAATGTCCTCTAGAGACTGCTGATTAGTCGAGGTCCCTTCAATGGAAAGATTAGAAGAAGTATAATTTTCTGTTGAAGAAATAAAAGATGATTCTCCATAAGAAGTTTTATTTAAAATTTCTTCTTTAGAATGGAGTTCTTGAGAAGTTAAAATTTTTAAGGGATCAATTTCATTAATAAAATTGATTCCTATTTTAAAAGAAGACACCAGAGTGATCTGAGCATCTTTTTCTTTTGATGTAAAAGGCAATTCTCCATAAAGAGCACTGCCAAAAGGTGTGTCTATAAGATTTATTCCTTTAAAAGTTTTAAAAGACTTAAGGAATTTATTTATATAGTCTGCTCCTATAAGTATGCCTAAGTCATTGACATAGTCGCTAGGAGGGTAAGGATTTGATAATTTTACATGGTGTTGCCTTAATAAATTTGTTGTTTGAACCAAACCAGGAATATATATATCAGATGGAAGAGTATCTACTACAGGGGCAGATATTATAATATTTCTTCATTAGTTTTTATATTAATATCAATGACATCATAAAGGCTACAGCTCCTTTCTTATTAATGCCATTTATGCAAAGCTGAATTTTAAATTTAATTGGAGATTTTAATATTTTCGCTATTGACCTAGAAATCAATGTTCGTTGACTCCCAAGGTCAAAAAGAGTGCGAACTGGAATGGTTGAAGTTTGTTTGTATACTTCAATATCTGCAAGAGGTAAGGCAACACCAATCCTGTCTCATATTTGTAATGTAGAGACAGAGTTGGCATGAGATTCTGAAGATTGATTTTTATGAGTCTCTCTGTCACACAATGATGTATGGTGATCTGGAGACTTGCATAAATAACAAGTTTTAGTGCTTGTGCACTGAGAAGTATTGTGGAAAGTGTTTAAACACTTTGAGCAATGTTTGTTTTGTTGAACAAATAACTTCCTAGATTTTAAATTTAATATATTACAGTTGGAAGAATAATGCTCTCCTCTACAATAGACACATTTAAGAACTTTAGCTTGACTCGGAATTTGACTCTGAGGTTGAGTCTGAGTTATAGGTTTATTATATACAAGAGTTTGAGTCTTAGGCTTAGTTCCTGAATTTATATTTAAAGTGGTTACTTGTCTTGGCTTCTCTTCCCTTTTTTGAAAGTTTTTATGTTCATTAAATTTATGATTAAAATTTGTTGCTTTCTCTTTTTTCTGGTTTTCAGGCAAGATTAATGTTTGCCCTACTGTTTCCAGAGTATAGAGATTTTTAGAGATGATCTCTAAAACAAGATCAACTGTCCAGTTGTCTCTTGGTTCCCCTAATGGGAGATGAGAGATCAATTCTGAAGGTAGTTTTTGGGCTAAAATGGTTCCTAAAATGATTGAACAGCCTTGACAATCACCAATAATTTTTTGAGTTTTTAATGACTCAAAATAGCAATGAATATTTGCTTTAAAATTAAATAAACTTGTATAATTATATTTAGGAGAAGGAATAGCAGTCATTTTTAATATTAAAGTTTCTATTAATTTACGAGAGTTGCCAAAATCTCGTTTTAGTTGGTTAAGAATGATCGGATAGTTATCACCGATTCTTGCATAACCAGAAACACTTGTAAGTGCAGGTCCCTTTAAGCAGTCTAAGAGACATTGTAATTTGTCAATATTAGAGAATCCTCTGTCTTCTACAATGGACAAAAAGGACTCTAAGAAAGAGTTAAACTCTAAAATTTCTCCACTAAAAGAAGGAAGTTTTTTCTGTGGGAGTCTGAATAATTCTGTCTTTCTATTTGATTTATATTTATATTCTGATTTATGAGAAGAAGTTTCGTCATCTGAACTTCTAGTGCTTTTTCTAGAGTTCTTTTCTTCTTCCTTTAAAATTGAATAGGCTTTATGTAGAATTGTTTCTACAGTCTCTCTACGTTCTATTGACTCTTCTAGGTCAGAAATAAAAGTTGTCTCATCCAAATTAACTTGGATGGTTTCATCTAGAAGTGCAAGATCTTCTAGACAACGCTCTAAAGTTTTAATGACTCCATTGATTTTATTTATATCAATGTCAGTCTCTAATAAAGATTCTAGTTTTTGTACAGACTTAGTGGTCTGTATTCTGATGCCTCTCCTTTTCTGTACAGGATTTAAACCCTTAAAGGGAGGAATTAATGAAGTTTTATTTTCCATTTCTTTAAATGGATTAGATAAATTCGGAAGAGACATCAATAAATTAATATTTTAAACAAAAATAATATTATTTAAGTAATTTGCCTTGTAAGAGTGATCTTAAACAAGGATAGTCATCCGGTTCAGAATGACCAAAAAGAAATGTGTCAGATATTATACTGTAGTAAACCAATAATCATGAGATTATCAGAAAGGAAAAAAGCAAAAAAATATTTTCCCTCCCTAACAACCTCCTGACTTAGTTTACTTCCGAATGAAAAAAATACTAAGATAATTTGATTTAAACGATACGCCCATTCGCATTTAATTTCGGTAGTGGACTGTATTTTGTTATAGGAATGAGAAATACGAATGGGGAGAATCAACAACTTAGTTGTCAACTCTAAGTTTCATTCGGAGCACATTTCAACCTATTCCTTTGTGTCTTCAATTGAAATGACCCTCTTTCGTTAGACAACAAAGGAATAGCCAAAGATTGGGTCTCTTTATTCTTATATAAAATAAATAATCTATTTAAAATAAAACTTTAACCTTCCTACCCTCTCCTTTCGAACCAAACCATCTCAAAAGAATTGTGAGAACTATTCTCTAAAATATTTAAGAATGGCTTAGTTCGAAATTAACTGAAGAGACAATCCTTCAGAACTGAAGAAGTAAGAGGATAAAAGTGAGAATAATTTTCATGTTTGTTTTATTATAAGGATAGTAAAAGGGGTCTGTAATGAATATAATAAATAATATAATCCAAATGTTGTTGACGTTACGTTAATATTTGATTATGGATACAGTAATGTTT
>SEYY01013556.1:10000-13792 GCA_009176605.1 Armadillidium nasatum
ATTATTATTATTATTATTATTATTATTATTATTATTATTATTATTATTATTATTATTATTATTATCATTATTATTATTATTATTAGGAGGAGGAGGAGGAGGAGGTTCAACCTAAGAACTATAGGACTTATCCGAGGTTAGTGATGTCAAGTTTTTTTTTACATATAATAATGCTAAATCCTTTTAAAAATAATGCTAAAAATGCCAACATTCTGAAAAGGAAAAACATGTCATATACTTAAAATTCATAAAAACTTTTCTGTTAAAAGATTAATTTATGATTAAAGGATGTATTTATGATTTTTTTCATAATAAAAACTAAAGATAATAATAAAAATATTGGTTTCTGGAGCCTCTTCTGATTTAACATCAATATTAATAATCACACAAGAATGTATGGCAGATAGATGTTTTCACTACATATTGATATTTATTAAGTGTCACTCTTAATATCGAGATATCGTTCATTCGTACAGTATATTAATATATCAGTCCGTCAAAATTCAAATTGACGCCATTAATGAAAGTAAAGAAAAAGTAATGAGTCCGATACTTCGTTACTCAAAAGAGTATTTCCGTTACTAACAGAGTAACGACATAACGGATCGGTGCCCACCTCTCTCTCTCTCTCTCTCTCTATATATATATATATATATATATATATATATATATATATATATATATATATATATATATATATATATATATATATATATATATATATATATATATATATAGTAATGTAATAACGTTGAATATGAAAAATACTTAAGGGAAGATCACAAATGGTTTCCTTCTGAAGTGTCGAACCAACTCATGTTGCGACTGACAATAAGATTTACTACCTGTAGTTAAGTTATTAGAATATATTTAGTGAAGCAAATATAACCAAGTTTCCCCATTAATTTTTTTTATTCCGTTTTCATTATCGAGGCTGATTCACATTATCTTATTAAAAAATTTTCTTTTTATTTCTCCTATTATGTTTCGTAAATTTTAAATAAAAAATAAAGATTTATAATTATTTTATTACTGAATATCACGTAAAATTGATAATGTAAATTCAAATAAATATATTAAATGAATAAAATATCTTAATTAAAAGAAAATTATGATTTATCAGAAATAAATGAAAATTTTCTTTTTCATTTTAGTTACTTCTGAAAATTAAATATGAATTTTTTCTTTGCTGTAATTTTAAATTATTTAATTTATTGTTATTTAATATTATTTATCTACTTTTTTAATAAAATTATTAACCTTTATTATATTTTAGTATAGCAATTTTGGCAGATTATTATAATCACTAGATACTACTATTAAAACTCTTTCAAACTTCATTACGTTAGAATGATTTACCAAAATTTGTTATAGAAGGTATTAATGAGAAATTTAAAGGCTAACATATGTGCATTACTTTTAAAAAGATTATACATTTAGTATATGCTTTTCAATACTACTTTTGTAAAGATTTATCAGTTATATATATATATATATATATATATATATATATATATATATATATATATATATATATATATATATATATATATATATATATATATATATATATATATATATATATATTTTTTGTTGAATATAATATGAAACAGTTATGATAAACAACCGTAATTTATTTTCGAAATTGAATTCCTTTATGGAAAATTTTTTACTTTTCGCCTGATATTGGTTTCAGTTTGCAGTTAACGAACAAGAAATCTTTAGTTAGTAGTATTGATTTTTTTCTTTATAATTGTTGTTACATCACCAAGTCTGTCAGGTCGTTACTTCACAAAGTCTGTCAGGTTGTTACAACACCAATTCCGTCAGGATGATACTGCACAAAGTCTGTCAGGTTGCTAATACACCAAGTCTGTAATGTTGTTACAACACCAATTCTTTCAGGCTGATACTACACCAAGTCTGTCAGGTTGTCACTACACCAAGTCTGTCAGATTGTTACTATACCAAGTCTGTCAAGTTGTTACCACACCAAGTTCGTCAGGTTGATACTACACCAAGACTATATATATATATATATATATATATATATATATATATATATATATATATATATATATATATATATATATATATATATATATATATTTTTTTTTTTTTTTTTTTTTTTTTTTTTTTTTTTTTTTTTTTTTTTTTTTTTTTTTTTTTTTTTTTTTTATTATTTTAAATATATTATATTATATATATATATATATATATATATATATATATATATATATATATATATATATATATATATATATATATATATATATATATATATATATATATATATATATATATATATATATATATATTATATTCGGTACCCATATTTTTTAGGTTCTTTTTATTTGTACTTTTTTTTTTTAATTTTGAACATTATGAATGTTCCGTCATATCTCCCTGTACATTCCGGACGATGTTGACTTATCGTTAGTACAATTTGATGCCGTTTGTCCCGCAACTTACACTTCCGACAGTAAATGTAGGGCTCTAGTCTCAATACTCCCACCGGAGGTCTTGTGTGTAGTTAGGGACGCTCTGTACGGAATTCAGAGGTCCCAAGACCCCTATACAGACTTGAAAGCGCTATTGCTGAGCAGGGTTGCGACCTCCAGGGAAGACAGAATCACCCAACTCCTGAACCAGGAGGCTCTGGGGGACCGCACCCCACGCCAACTCATGGCACACCTACTGGGACAATTCAGAGCCCCGCAGTCTGAATCAGAGGCACTCCTTATTCGGGGGCTTTTCATCATAAAGATGCCCGCTTCCGCACAAAGTATACTTGCCGCTACGTCCCCTTCTACCCCTCTTCAGGAGCTAGCTGCTATAGCTGACCGCATTTTTAATGCATATCACTCTTCAGCTATCCACTTTCCTCTTGCAACTACAGCTTCTGTCTCTTCCACCCTTCCTCCAGCGCCCGCTCCCACAGATCCTATTGTCGCTTCTGCATCCGCACTACCTCCGTCAGGTCTAGTACATGACTTGCACACCCGGGTTACTAGTCTTGAAGCCAGGATGGATTCCCTGCAGGCTTCCATTAATTCCCTTATTATTTCCATCTCGTCTTACGATCGTTCTCGCCCTGTTGACCGTCCTCCTAGTTCCGGTACTCCACACCGGCGCGCTCCCACCCCTTCTCGCAGAAAAGACACACCTCTTTGCTACTACCATAGCACTTACGGGGACCGGGCTCTCAAATGTAACAAACCATGCTCTTTTCAGGGAAACTCTCCGGCCAGTTAGTGATCGCTGTAGCTAACGCTGGCCCCACCTCTCAACTGACACAGCAGCGCCTTCTCCGCATCTTCGACCCGCTCTCTTCGCTTAATTATCTTATTGATACTGGTGCACAGTTTTCATTGCTTCCGAAGGCTTGCACTTCTTCCACCCCTTTCCTAGGTCCCTCCTTATACGCTGCTAACGGTTCTAGCATCGCCACGTTTGGTGAAAAGAGTTGTACTTTGGATTTGGGGCTCAAGAGAGCTTTTCGTTGGATCTTTACCATTGCTGATGTCTCCCAGCCCATTATCGGAGCAGATTTCCTCTCTCATTTTGGACTAGTGGTCGATCTGCGCCACAAGCGCTTGATTGACAACGGCACATCTCTCACTGCTCAGGGTTGTTTATTTTCTACTCAGCCTTTTCACATTTCTTCGGTAGTGCCTTGCTCTGCTCCTGCTTCTTCTGCGTTCGCTTCCATACTCTCTCAGGACTTTCCTTCGCTCATTCAGCCTTGTTCTGCAGATGCACCTGTGAAACATAATGTGGAGCACCACATTG
>SEYY01013557.1:0-17500 GCA_009176605.1 Armadillidium nasatum
ATTTACCAAAATGCTGAAGAGGAAGACTAAGAGTCAGGGAGAAGGGAAAGATCACCAGTGAGTTTTTTTTATTTATTATTTATTATGAAAGATCAGAGATAGAGATAAGATCTTTTCAAATATTATCAAGTAACTTTTGATAGAACGGAGGTTGAATAAATGGGATGATGGTTGGAAGGGCTAAGAGTGAGGGTCCCTCTTTTTCAGCACAGGCTGAATGAGGGCATGTTTCCAGCAAGAAGAGAAGATTGAAGTAGAAAGACTGAGACGAATTATTTTAAGCTGAAAAGCACAAGTTTTGAGAACCACAGGAGGGAGACCATCAGGACAGTACACCTTCATAGTGTTAAGCTCAGAGAGAGAGAAGAAATACATTTTTAGAAGAGATTACAATTTCAAGCATAAATCTCCTAAAGTTGAATTAGTGGCAAAAGTTTGCGTGAAGAGTTCAGCTTTAAAAGAAGGTAAAACGTCAGTTGTGCTGAAAAAAGATACTAGAAAAGGGAAAGAAGAAGCAAAGATTGAGATGACATTTTTCACAAAATGCCACAAAGAAAGTGAGAGAATGGAGCCAGAAAAATTACTGCATTTTGTACGTTTTTTGGTGTTAAGAAGAACAGATTTTGCACCACTCTGGATTGAAATATAAATTGCAGGAGTTTCTGAAAGTTATTTCCTGAGGGCAGTATCCCTCAAGCAAAAAAGCACAAGATCAAGTAGAGTTAAATCAAGGTTCGCAAGGTTTAGTAAATAGATTACAGAATGCATCTCCAAGCCACAAAGAATCACAAAGGTAATGCACTCTTGCTCACTCCGAGGGACTACTCCCACGAAGGCGATAATCATTCCACGAAAAATCAAAGAAGTATAACTGCAAGTCTTACCAGCTTGCACACCAAAATGTAACAAATGTTTCATCGCAATAAATAGGGGTATTTCGTGCAGAAGAATTGAATAGATAGAAGAGGACACAGAAATAAAGTGATTGCAAGAATCCAGAAGAGGATAGAGTTTGACAGTACAAGAAGAAGGATTAGAAAGTTTAAAGAAAGGTCTAGAATGTTGGGTTCATCTCCAAGATGATCAGGGATACGAGTAGGGAGCTGCACCAACTGCTCAAGGTCATTTTGGATGGAGAATTAGAAGGCATATTTTCTGGCTGTATCATGAAAGTTAGAAGAAAGTCATTGGCGGCGGTGAATATTGAAATCACCTAATATGATGATTTCTGAGAAAGGAGAAGAAAAGAGAATGTGCTCAATTTTGGAGCTTAAATAGTCAAAGAATTTAGGATAGTCAGTAGAATTAAGAGATAAATAAACAGAACAAATGAATTTAGTCTTAGAATGGAAAGAGAGTTTAAGTCACAAGAAATTGCATTAATAATAATAATAATAATAATAATAATAATAATAATAATAATAATAATAATAATAATAATAATAGACTTAACATACCCTTACATGTTGAGCATCAAACTTCTTTGTGATCATTGCAGGATTTTCTGAATTTTATGACATTATTTTTGAGTTGTTCTTCATCAAACTCAAATTCCAAATCTGATTCTTCTGCCTCTAACTTTATAATAAAAGATGTCTTTTCATCTAATTCTTCCTTTTTAATTTCTGGTAAAGAGATGTTTGATTCAATATGAGGAAAGCTCTGAAAAACAATCAATAGATTTCAGTAACTTTATGGAGATATAAAACAATTAAATAATCAAGCTAAAGTCACTAACAACACAAGAAACAAAGATTCTCATTTGAGGGTTATTCAGATTAGCAAGACAAGAAAAAAAATGATGATAATAATATTAATATTATCATATTTAAAAAAATAAAATAAATAAAACATTTTAGTTTAATTTTTTTAAATTTTCATTTTTCCCTTCATAGTGAAATAATTTGTGCAAAGAAAAACCAAACTTTTGTTTTGGAAATCTCAAATCACAATGGTTTCGAAGGTCACATCAAAGAAGTTGCAATTCTCTTCAGATTCTGAGATTTTTTTTCTCCCTTCTTTAGAGTTACTTTAACTGTATAAAATTATTATCAATCCTTGTATTGAGTACTATTCTTATATCTTGGAGGGGGGGGGGGGCTTCAGTTTCATCAACCTAAATGGGAGGGGACATAAGTCCCTCATTTTGAAACTTTTCTAACTCTCTACTGTTCTTAATGTAATATTTCTGACTTCCTTTTTTAAGTCATTCTTCATTTATTTTGCTTTTTCTCTCCATTTTATTTAATTATTTTTTAAGCAATGATTATAGATTGCCACCGTTAATCCTTTAAATTAATAAATGATCAAATTTCTGTTCTTGCATCAATTCTTCCTAATTTCATTAATGGAGTTGAATAACCATTGCACAATTATGTTGTTGATTTCACCTAAAATTAATTCATTGATTCAAAAAATCATTCTACACGACCTATAATAACTAATATTTGGGGAAGACCTTGGAGGAACTGATCACAGATTTCTCAGAGAAAAAATATTTGTTTACAATGCCTCAAAAATTCATTTTCTTTATGTCTTCAAAATTTTACACACAACATCTTTGCAAACACAAAAACCCTCCTATATCCTCATTATACGTGAGATTTCCATTTCTAGAAAGGATCACAATGTTTCTCTCCCAAAATTAACTTTCAAGAGGTAATGCATCTCTGAAATACATTCACAATTTCATAACACCTGAGGTCTCATTCATCCTTACGTGAAGCATGCTTACATACAACTTCTTGGAGAGGTGGAGTCTATATCTTCCTGGGCTGGGCTCTGGTCAGGGTTGCTTAAAATTTGTAAAGAGATCAAAAGCTCTGAAATTTTAGGTTAAGAAAATTAGATATAATTTTAATTGAGATTAATTTAATTATAAGGAAGGAGCAGAATAGTTAACATTCACTTCATGATTATATGCATTTTTTCAGAAAAATTTTCAGAAAATTACAGATTTTGTATAATAAAAGTTTGAAAAAATTACAAAAATTTAAAAAAAATAAATATTTTTAATTCACAATAGTGATTCAATAGGTTTAGTTACGTAAAATGAAAACGAAAACAATTAACAACAACGATGACTATCTTGTCTTCTGGAAGGCAAACAAGAATGGTCTTCCCACACTAGAAACACTGGTAAAAGTATATATATTTGTTCCCATCAGAAAGCTCCAGCACCAGTGAAAGAGAATTCAAAGTAGGGAAATCAATTCAAAAAGATAGAATCAAACTATTACAACAAAAAATATAGAAATGTTACTGTTTTTAAAATACAATCTTAGAGCAGAAACATATTCAACATCGCTGCCATCTGTTCCTGAACATTTCACTCCTTCAAATTCTAAAAGTTTTGAAAGGCCAAAATGTAACTTGAAAAAATCTAATTTCTTTTTTAATTCAACCATTTAAATATTTGATACCAAATGCCAGTCCAAACAGATGAAATACATAAGATATAAACATATATATATATATATATATATATATATATATATATATATATATATATATATATATATATATATATATATATATATATATATATATATATATATATATATATATATATATATATTGTAAGGGGCTGGCTGCTGCCGAGTATATTTTTCTCGTTTCAGGTTGCATGGAGTATTCTCGGAAGAATAGTCTTACCTTGCTTGTTGCTTGGCTGTTATGTGTTTATTCTGGCTATCGTGGGATCCCCAAAATTAATATGCCTGTGCCATGTCATGGATTGGAGAGCATGATGGGAGATTGACATTAACGTGTTTATTCTTTAGATGCGTTAATGTTATTCTCCTATGTTAAATTTATTTATTTACTTTATTATTTATTTCGCTTGTGCTAATAGTAAAATCTTATGAGCTATTGTTCCCATTTCAGGCAATATTTAAAACAGGTTATTATACAATTTAAGCAAGTTGCGATTGTCAAGACGACGGCATATTACCCTTACAAGGGTAGGTTGGGTATTCTTTATGATTTTTATTATTTAATTTATTATATGTTAAGATCATTTTTATTAAGGTGTGGCACTGGGGTAATTGTTTGTAATTCACACAGGTGCCAGTCTAGGGTCTTATTGCCTATTAATCTGAAATCTTGAGATCGAGTAAACATTCAGGTCTTGTTCTGAGTGAGCAGTACTGGCTATAGTATTCTACATATGGTCTGAAATAATTGTAATCCATGTACAACGCCATATATTCTATAAGAATTGACTCCGTACGTGAGGTGTAGAAAACTAATCTAGAGTCATTATCAGCTGTAATCTCAGTCATCATTCACATTCCGGCTGGCCTGTCATAATCTAGTCCGCAATTGTGGGTGTATACTCAATACTGGAGAAGTTCCGGTCTCGCCAGGTTATTCTATGAAAACTCAATCTAGATAAAGATAAGTTAAATCGCGTCTCTTAATATCGACTTTATCATAAAATTATTTTTATAATTGTATATTCTTCCATTGAAGAGTATTAATTTATATTATATACATATTCTATATTGTGTTTAAATTACTATTTATTTTTGGGTATTAAATAATCTATATTTTTTTTTATTGAATTATATATTTTTATACATTTTTGCTCAGTGTTTCATTACGTAGTATAGTCTCCTAAAGTACACGATTTGGAAGATCCGGCCATATCGAACCTGAGTGGTTCTTAGTTCCGTTGAGCAATCGAGGTGAGCGGGCGCTCACTAGCCTCCTTAGTCGTCCCTCTTTCTTTCTGACCATCTAAGGTCGATCGGTTTTTTTCTGTTCGGCTAGGGGCAGGTGTCGTCTATCCACTTGCCTTAACATAAGTGGCGACCCTGCCAGGATCTTCTGATTGTGTTGGAGACTGTCATCACTAATATATATTATATAAATATCTGAGCATTAATTGTTTAACCCTAATCATATATTATATATCTTAATTACGTAATTATGTCTGAGAAGGAGAATAAACCTGAGGACGTGGCCTTGACTAGTCTATTCAATCAGTCGGTTGAGTCCGAGGGTGCAGCGGGCATGGACCATGGTATGGCTGTCGAGATGAGAAAAATGCGGGAACTTTTGGCTGACGCTAAGAGACAGTTGGATGAGGAGAGAGCAGAGAGGCTGAAATCAGCACAGGCCTCGGTGGCTGCGCATGTGCAACCGGCACCAGAACGAGTAATCTTCCCATTTGATCGTGAAGAAGCGCATCTTCTTCCGCAATCGGGGAGGGCTAGTGGTGCTGGACCCTTGGGGGTTGCCGAGAGATCGGTTTGGGGAGTTTTCTTTACCACCACTCACGAGGTTTCCGGGAGTATCCCGGGCGCAAGCATATTCTGTTCCTTCCACAACTGTTGTAACTGCGGGTTGGCCTTATTCTGTAACTCGGCAACCGGTGTTTGACACGACGGTGCCTACAAATATTTACCCAGACCCTATCGCTTCTTCTCAGGTGTTTCATAATTCTTCCATTAATAATGATGTTCCACTTTCTCGAGGTTCAGTGTCTCCAGATGCACGACTGGATGCTATCGAAGCTCAGTTGACTATGCTAGTAAAATCTATGAATATTATGACGCAATTGCACGCGCGAGCATATCGACCTAGAGCTGTACCACCACAGAAATTCCACCCAGATAAAAGTCATAATCTGCACCAGTTTTTCCGAAAGTTCGAGAGATATTGTGAGCTTTCCTATCCGGATCAGCAGGAGGACTGGTTGACTATTCTCGGGAATTATCTGGAGGGGTCATATTCTGATCTTTACCATCAATTAACCGTGGAGCAAGACTCGTATGCTGTTGTTAAACAGTCCCTCTTGCATTGGTGGGATTATGAGAGTAAGCAAAAAATCGAAAAAGCATCTCAGGAGTTTATGTTGGCAAAAATGAAGCCTGGGGAGAGCATTAACATGTTCGCTCTGCGTCTTGAGCAATTGGCTAACCGGGCGTATCCTGGTGTATCTATGCGCTCTCATGATAATCTCAGGAAAGCTTTTCTACATAATCTACCGCCAGCAGTGGAGCAGAGAATGCGTGATTATATTCTTAATCACGAAGGTTCTTCTGGTCAGAAGCTTGCTTTTGATCAAATTGTTCGACTGGCCAATGAGCATTACAATGAGCTCAGGGCGGAGCAGAGCTTTGTTGATGGGCCAGAAGTGATTAACATCTCTCAAGTGAATACCAATCATGGAGGATCGGCTTGGAGTGAAGCGGTGAAGAGATTCGTACCGAAGAGGACATCTGCTCAAAAAAATCAAACGTCACCTACAAAGAGAAACGAAAAACCCTCTAAGGCGCTACGTAATAACGGAAGCCCGAAGACGGGAAGAAAACCAACTAATGACAATCGTGGGAAGTTTTGCCACTATTGTGGTAAAAATAACCACACACTTGATGACTGTTTTCTGTTTCAAAATATTTGTTCTTACTGCAGGAAACAGGGACATCAGAGGGAGGACTGCCGTATTCTGAAGCAGAGGAAGGAGGAGAGTCAGCCCTCAGCTAAACAGACTTCCCCAGTTTGTCCACTTTGTTCAGCGGGACATCTTGGGAAGGATTGCACCAATAAAGGCAATTCCTCAGAAGGTCAACGGGAAGCACCGAAACCTCAAAGGAATAATCTGGGTGCACGCCCAAGGACATGTACTGCCTGTAATGGTAGTCATGAGCCGGGTGCATGCAGTGGTTCATCTTTAAACTAAGTAGCTCCGTAGCTGAGGGTCAAGCTATGGAGAACGGTGAATCAAGAACTGATCCATTACAGGGTGCTGTTCAAACGAGTTCTGCTTCTGACGAGATAATTCAGATAAATTTCAATCATCTGGATAGCCAACCACTCTTAGTCAACGTCTCTATTGAGGGGTATTCTGACAAGACTTTCAACTGTCTAGTGGATAATGGCGCTTGTGTCAATCTTATTAGGTCGTCAGTGGTAGAATCTTTGTCAGATTTGGAAGTATATTCTTCTCCTATAAGAGCTATCAGTGGGTTAGGCCACAAGACTATTAACGTGTCACAAATGGTTAATCTTAGTCTGCGCTTTCTTGGTGGTTTCATAACCAAGCTGGATGACTTTTTGGTAGTTCCATCCGAGTTCTTGCAAGAATCCTTAGTTCTCGGGGTTCCTCTCTTGAGGACAAATAATCTTCTTCCTGATATGTCTACTTATCAATTGCTATGCAGGGAGGGAGATAGGTTCCGGGTGGTGGCTTCTGATTCCACTAGGGATGCTAACGGCGTGATGGTTCATACTGGGGAGAATATTGAATTGAAAGGGGCATCAGTGCGGGCTGGTTTCAGTAAACTTAGCTGGCTGCTCATATTCTCGGGATTTTTTCATCTTGGAGGGAATTCAGGAGGGTAATCTGGAGGTTCTCTCTGGGGTTATTGCGCCATGCAAGATCATCAAGTTGTAGCACTATTCAATCATAGTGAATCCTTCACGTTTTGTACCGAAAGGGTATACCTTGGGAATGGCTGTTCCAGTTGAAACATCCAATATCTTGATTAATAGTGTCAACGTGGAGAAGGACGCCGACAGCCGGGAGTCTCAAAAGTTTTGGACGCAGGACAGAATTTACGAGGAGTTTCAGTTTTCCGCAATTCCAGTGGACGACTCCCAGAAGAGCAGACTCTGTGATCTTTTGTTGAAGTATTCTTCCGTGCTTAGCACCGGCGATGATGATGTGGGACTCGCAAGGAATGTTCAACACCAGATAGAGTTGACTACTGATCGCCCTGTTCACGTGCCAGTAAGACGATTTCAAGGACCACTTTCCCAAGAGATTGAACGGCAATGCCGGGAGTTGGAAGAAGGCGGAATTATCCGGAAGAGTAGGTCACCTTATTCTGCTCCTGTTGTCCCTGTCCGCAAAAAGGATGGTTCTCTACGTTTATGTTTAGACTACCGTGCTCTCAACAGGGTAACCAAAAGTGACGCTTTTCCATTGCCAAACCTTATTGACTCGATATATAATATGTCGGGCGCGAAATTTTTTACGACAATCGATTTGGTACGAGGATATTATCAGATTGAGATGGCTGAGGATAGTATTGAGAAGACGGCATTTTCCACCCCGCTATCGCATTACGAGTTCCTCAGAATGCCATTTGGTGTGAAAGGCGGGCCGGCCACTTTCCAAAGAGGCATGATGCTGGCCTTATCTGGTATTCCATGGTCAGAAGTAATGGCTTACTTAGATGATATTATAATTCGTTCTGAGACTTTCGAGCAGCATATTCTATCTTTGGAAAAAGCTTTAAGAGCGCTACATGTAAACGGGTTCAAATTAAAGCCCAAAAAGACTAAATTGTGCCGAGAGTCAGTGGAATTCTTGGGCCACCTTATCAGTGGTCAGGGTATTCTTCCACTGGAGAAGAATCTGTCGGGAGCTTTGAATTTCCCAGTTCCCACCACTGTCAAACAGCTACGGCAGTTTTTGGGAATGGTGAACTTTTACCGTCGGCATATTCCTGATTGTTCTGCAATTAGCAAGCCCCTGTCTTGTCAGACAGGAGGACGAGTAGTAAATTGGACGCCGGAATGTCAGACGGCTTTTGATAAGCTTAAGTCTGCTCTGGTGAGTCCCACCGTACTGACATTTCCAGACTTATAGTCAGGATTCGCCCCCATTAGAACTCTATGTTGATGCTTCAGACATCGGAAGTGGAGCTGTTCTGTCACAACAGAAAGAGGGTGAATCCAGACCTATAGCGTATATTTCAATGACCTTTTCTAAAGCACAACAAAGTTATTCTACCGTGGAACGGGAATTAGCTGCTCTACGTTGGGCAGTCAAGGCGTTGAGACCATTCTTGTGCAACGAAAAGAAGTTTATTATTTATAGCGATCATGAACCTCTTCAATATTTGCATAACATGTCAGCAGCAGATGGTCGCATCGCTAGGACACTAAATGAATTAAGCGCGTACAATTTCGAAATAAGGCACATAAGCGGGAATAAGAATATTCTTGCTGATGCTTTGTCGCGTTCGCCAGTCCCTACAGAGGATTTGGAAAATTCTAATGCTGTGGTTGAAGAAGTGGATGATTGTATTACGAATCAGTCATTTATTCCAGCTGGGTTTAAACAGGTGGAGGTACCTGGAGGAGGGGATTCTCTGTTCCGGTGCTTATCCCTGTGGTTGGAAGGGACTGAGCAAGGTCATGCAGAGATCAGAGAGGTAGTTATCGGGGAAATGTTGAAAGATCCTCGTAAGTATAATCTGCAAGGACGAAATACACTAAAAAGATTAAGGTTAATGAAATACCCTGGTCAGATGCCTGTTCCTGAGGCTATTCATGCGTTTACACAATTGAGTAAGTGTAGGGTTTTAGTTTATTTTAACACCCCAATACCTATGATTTATGGTAATGATTCTGATTCTAATATATGTCATTTAAAATGTGTTTCTGGGGTACATTATAATCTTCTTGTTCCATTTAGTCATGAAACTGAGCAGGTTAAAGTCAATATGATCAATATACCTCCAATAAAGCTAGTAAAAATTAATAATGATAATGTGCTAGATGATAGGGATAATCTTCTTTCACTGTCCTCTTTTTCTATAGATAGTGAGCTTATTCTTAAGGAACAAAAGAAAGATTCCCTGTTAAAAAATTTATTGAGAGTAGTTAAAAATCATACCCCTGTAGCTCAATGGAGTAAGGTTTTAAAACTGTATAAACCAGTTCAAAAGAAAATCTATATAGAAGGTGGTATTCTATGTATTGATGTAAATAATAGGAAAAAATATATTGTCCCTTTCTCTTTCTTAATATCTATGGTCTCCCAAATACATTATGAGTATGGTCATTTAGGACGCAATAAATTGATATTCCTTATTTATGAGGAGTTGTGGAATCCTAGGGTAGTCCAGGTAGTCTCGGACATTTGCCGTTCATGTTCACAGTGCCAGCAAAATAAAAATAATCCTAATACGATAAAACCCCCTATGTTAAAAATCTTCATCTTCTTATCCTTTTGATTTGTTGGCCGTTGATTTATTGCAGTTGCCCCGTACCCATAGAAATAATAAATACTGCTTTAGTAGCTATTGACCATTTTTCAAAATTTATCTCTATAGTGCCCCTAAGTAATAAAACTAGTGTTTCAGTCGCTAATGCTTTCAAGTACAAACTCTTGCCATTTTTACCGTATATTCCTGATCGCCTTTTGAGTGATCGTGGGCTGGAATTTATGGGGGAACCATTTAATAAGGTATTGAAAGAATTCGGAATTTCACATGTATTAATTTCTAGTCATATGCCACAAGGTAACGGAGTGACGGAAAGGGTTAATCGCACTTTGTTGCAAACTTTGCGAATGTTGGCACAGGATAATCCTGCATCATGGGATGATAAGTTGCCTCAGGCGGTTATTCTGTATAATAATACATGGCATTCGGCTATTGATGCTACACCGAGTGATATTCTTTTAAAGCATGCACATGATTTTTCAAGGAGTCCCTGTTTGCAAAAGTACTGGCGTGAACCAGCTTCCCGTTTTGCACCCTTTAAGGAAGGAGAAAAGGTGGCTTTTAAGACGCACCATCAGGGTGATTTGGTGTCTAATAAATTTAAGACTCGTTTTACGGGACCTTTCATTATTCTTCACGTACATTCTAACGACCTGTCCTATGTTATATCTCGCTATCCATTTTGTTCGCAGAATAAACAACTTTCCGCTCATTATTCTCAGCTGCGGCCTTGGGTGGATGTTCCCAGGTATTTGTTGCGGAATCCGTATTTTAAAAGCTTGATGCTGGGGATGAGTGAGGAGGAGAGAGGATGCGACAGAGGAGATTGGTGTGGAAGCATTGCCAAGGTTGAAGGAGGCGTTAGAGGAAGTGCAGGAGGATTTGTTTGACGCACCAGAGTTGGGAGAAGTCGAGTCGGACTTTTGCGGATTTGACGTAACACCATTTTCTGAATCAGAGTATTCTTTGCTACCTAATTTGCAAGAATTACAGGAGCAATTTGATAGGGTTAATAAGCCCATCTTAACAGCCCAATTGTCTAAGGTTAGTAAGGAATTATCGGATATGGTGGAGGAGTCTTTTGGCATGTCGGAAGGCTCAACTTCTGAAAGGGTAGAGAGAAATAGTCATGTGAGAAGGGATGCTTCAATGTCGGTGGCGGAGCCGGATGACTTTAGAATACCGTTCGCAGCTTTGCATTATACAGCGGTGCCTTATAAGGGCAGGAGGTTGTCATTTAATAATCCCCGTGTAGTCTTCGTGCCATCAACAGAAAGTTCAGAGAAGCAAAGTTCATTGGGAGAGTCTCGAGGATCTGAGGGTACTAATATGTTAGATCTTTTAGGAGTATCCTCCGATGCAGTAGAGTTTGAGGGGTTCAGTCCTCAGGTGGAGAATTTGCTTAGACCATCGCCGCAAAATTGTTCTCTGGGATTGGAATATTCTATTGATTCTTCCCTGAGTGAGCATGAAAGTGCGGTGGCGGAGAGTATTATGGGAGAGTATTTGAACGATTCATACCGAGTAGAATCCGAAGCGCAGGAATCTGAGCCGGAGCAAACTAGTATGATAAGTAACCATCCATATACACGTTCTAGGGGGCGGGTGTATGATTATCCACACATCATGCATAAGCCTCTGGAGTATCAAAGGTCGGACCAGTAATTGGTATATTGTTTCAATAGTGCCATGGTTCTTTAATTGAAATTTTAATAAATTTTTTAAAAATATAAATATTATTCATGTATTTGTTTTTATGATATTATCACCAATGTAAAATTTCTAAGACCCTGTATGCCCTTTCAGATGAAGAATATTCTGATCATCGGTGACTCCGAAGCTTCAGTTTTTCGGAGGGCGGCGGCGGAGTTGGAGCAGAGGTTTCGGATTACGATCCAGGTGGATTCTTGTCCAGGACGGAGTATTCTGCAAAGTGGGGAGGCGTTAAAGGCAGCTTTTACGGCGAGGAATAGATGTCGTCCTCTTGATGGGCATTACTTCTTTGGCCTGGAGGAAGGTTCCATTGGAGGGAGCGCCTGGGGTCAGTTTAATTACTTGGGACCCAGATGCCAATTGGAACGGGATTCCAGGGTTCATGAAAGGATATGTTGGATCATTGTACGTTGCGTAATCGGCATGTAATGATCTATTTGGTACTGCCTAGTGTTAAAAACATATATCAGTACAATGCCCATATTCTTGCTTAAAAACAACAATGAGCAGTACATCAAGCTCATGGAAAAAGATCATCGCTTCCAAAGGAATATTCTGTTCAGGAAAGCGAGGGAAGTGTATTCTCAGTCGTTGTCATTAAAGAATGACTCTGCTTATTCGTGGTTTCCGAAGCATATTCTGATGATGAACCACGCTTTTAATAACTACGTGGACACCGTCTTGTGCTTACCAACACGTGCGGGACCACATGCTCAGTTCTTGCGGGGAAGCCGGCCGGAGTTTCAATTTGTGGAGATGTTGCATGATGGGTTACATTATACACCATTGTGCGTGTACCATTTCTTTGATTCTCTTCGTTGGTTGGGGCGATGGTTGGTTCTTCGTGGGAAAAATGGGTCGTCTCCAGCTGCAACGGTGGCTGCCTCTGTTCCTTCTTCTGCCGTTGACCCAAGTCATACGAACCCGAGTACATCTGGGGATGGGCAGGTGACAGGTTCTCCCACTGTCATACCTGTAGAAACATTGGTGGCAGTTTCGCCTTCTGTGTCTCCGGGAGGATCGTCAGTCAACCTTCTCCTGGAACAGGATCCTGTTGAGCCGCAAGAAGAGGTTTCGCAGACTGCGAATCTTTTCACGGAAAGGCATATTCTGGACTTACCTCCGGATCCGGTGGCTACACCACCTATGGCCATTCAGAGTATGTTGCCTGTCGTGCGAAGTCCAACCAGAGGTAATATGCGTGGACGAGAGACTATCACGTCCAGGGTGTTGCAGCTCAAGGATCTGATGGAGTTTCAACCATCATCCGGAGTATTCTTGAAAGCTCAAGAGACTACTCACATCCCGTCTCATTGGAGTGAGGAGCTTGAGAGGTTGGAAACACCCAGTGAACAGGAGTCGTCGAGGGCTGTACCTAGTTCAATGTCTGCCCCTTTGGTATTATTACATACTTTACCAGAGGCAAAGGAACGTCAGCTATGGTTCTATTTACAGGGACTGGAACGTTGCTTGGTACCAGAGGAAGCGAGTGCTGCCCTGCGATGGGATATTCTGACAAGGGCTCAACAGATGTTGGAGTGGATGAAAGAAGGGAAGACTGATCCTCCTGGGTCATAGGTGTATTCTGTATTATCATTATGCAGGAAGGCATATTCTGTATGTACAAGAGAATTTTTTGTTTTTTTTATATATAATAAATAGATCTGTTTTGCCGAAAGAACAGATATATAAGGTTCTTATGACATGAAAAAGATAAAGATAAATTTTATTTTGTATTCTATTATCACTATTTTATAGTGGAGATTAAATAAAGAATTTTTTTTGTTTCATTTTTGCGTTATATATATTTTGAGCTCATGTTGTAAAGCTCCGTTTTACATTACTATATTTTTAGAATTGGGTATGTATTAATTTTTGTTCCTATTCTTATTTACATAGTATTATTCATATCTTTGAATTACCATTTACCCTTATGGCTTAATGTTGTGAAGCCATAAGGGTAGTATTATTATGCAATTCGCATTTTGGCTAATGTTGTAAAGCCTTGATGTTGATATTAAGGTTTCCTTCTATTTTATTGGCTAATGTTGTAAAGCCAATTTGATAATATTTTTGTATTTTTTTTATATTCTGTGCCTTAATGCAATAGCGTAGAGCCTTGGCGGGACTCGGGAACTCGTTGGGTTGTTTACATTTTGCTGGTGCCTGAAGCGAGAACAATCTCGGCGGCTGCTTTTTGTATTCTTTAAAAATGACCTCATTTTTAGTGGGGGGTAATGTAAGGGGCTGGCTGCTGCCGAGTATATTTTTCTCGTTTCAGGTTGCATGGAGTATTCTCGGAAGAATAGTCTTACCTGCTTGTTGCTTGGCTGTTATGTGTTTATTCTGGCTATCGTGGGATCCCCAAAATTAATATGCCTGTGCCATGTCATGGATTGGAGAGCATGATGGGAGATTGACATTAACGTGTTTA
Organism: Armadillidium nasatum; assembly: GCA_009176605.1. Classification (NCBI taxonomy): domain Eukaryota; kingdom Metazoa; phylum Arthropoda; class Malacostraca; order Isopoda; family Armadillidiidae; genus Armadillidium; species Armadillidium nasatum. The sequence goes on from SEYY01013557.1 coordinate 14,113, forward strand.
TTCTTTAGATGCGTTAATGTTATTCTCCTATGTTAAATTTATTTATTTACTCTCATTATTTTTTCGCTTGTGCTAATAGTAAAATCTTATGAGCTATTGTTCCCATTTCAGGCAATATTTAAAACAGGTTATTATACAATTTAAGCAAGTTGCGATTGTCAAGACGACGGCATATTACCCTTACAAGGGTAGGTTGTGTATTCTTTATGATTTTTATTATTTAATTTATTATATGTTAAGATCATTTTTATTAAGGTGTGGCACTGGGGTAATTGTTTGTAATTCCCACAGGTGCCAGTCTAGGGTCTTATTGCCTATTAATCTGAAATCTTGAGATCGAGTAAACATTCAGGTCTTGTTCTGAGTGAGCAGTACTGGCTATAGTATTCTACATATGGTCTGAAATAATTGTAATCCATGTACAACGCCATATATTCTATAAGAATTGACTCCTTACGTGAGGTGTAGAAAACTAATCTAGAGTCATTATCCAGCTGTAATCTCAGTCATCATTCACATTCCGGCTGGCCTGTCATAATCTAGTCCGCAATTGTGGGTGTATACTCAATACTGGAGAAGTTCCGGTCTCGCCAGGTTATTCTATGAAAACTCAATCTAGATAAAGATAAGTTAAATCGCGTCTCTTAATATCGACTTTATCATAAAATTATTTTTATACTTGTATATTCTTCCATTGAAGAGTATTAATTTATATTATATACATATTCTATATTGTGTTTAAATTACTATTTATTTTTGGGTATTAAATAATCTATATTTTTTTTATTGAATTATATATTTTTATACATTTTTGCTCAGTGTTTCATTACGTAGTATAGTCTCCTAAAGTACACGATTTGGAAGATCCGGCCATATCGAACCTGAGTGGTTCTTAGTTCCGTTGAGCAATCGAGGTGAGCGGGCGCTCACTAGCCTCCTTAGTCGTCCCCCTTTCTTTCTGACCATCTAAGGTCGATCGGTTTTTTTCTGTTCGGCTAGGGGCAGGTGTCGTCTATCCACTTGCCTTAACAATATATATATATATATATATATATATATATATATATATATATATATATTATATAATATAAAATATTTAATTTTTCAAATTAGGAAAACCTTTTTCAATGGTGAATTTTTCGACAATTATGGGAAGACAAAGGAAATCAGCACATTCTGCGCATGTGCAACCGGCGCCAGAACGAGTAATCTTCCCATTTGATCGTGAGGAAGCGCATCTTCTTCCGCAATCGGGGAGGGCTAGTGGTGCTGGACCCTTGGGGGTTCCGAGAGGTCGGTTTGGGGAGTTTTCTTTACCACCACTCACGAGGTTTCCGGGAGTATCCCGAGGCGCAAGCATATTCTGTTCCTTCCACAACTGTTGTAACTGCGGGTTGGCCTTATTCTGTAACTCGGCAACCGGTGTTTGACACGACGGTGCCTACAAATATTTATCCAGACCCTATCGCTTCTTCTCAGGTGTTTCATAATTCTTCCATTAATAATGATGTTCCACTTTCTCGTGGTTCAGTGTCTCCAGATGCACGACTGGATGCTATCGAAGCTCAGTTGACTATGCTAGTAAAATCTATGAATATTATGACGCAATTGCACGCGCGAGCATATCGACCTAGAGCTGTACCACCACAGAAATTCCACCCAGATAAAGGTCATAATCTGCACCAGTTTTTGAAATTTGGACTGTATATTCAGAATTTTATCGGCTACAAAGGCTTCTAATATAGTTTTGTTCCCTGCGTTTTATAAAAAATGTTATTAGCCCAAAACTAACGAACTGTCGGAAAAAAATTTATTTTGAAATAAAAAATTCACCTTTTCGAAAAAAACAAACAAATGCACTTTGGTATTTTTGGTATGTGTTTAGAGAAAGGACAGGGCTACAAATTTTATTTTGTTCATTACTAAATGCTATTTGCTATCTTGGAGATATATCCCCTCAAAATATGGTCAATTTTGGACGAATTTCAAAAATGTCCAACGTTTGAGATTATATATCTCGCTTCAAACAAATAGTATTTAATAATGTACAAAATATAAGTTGTAGTCCTGTCCCTCCTCTAAACAATATAAAAAAAAAATTATTAGGTAGTCTTTTTTTCTAAATTTTTTTTTGTCAGAAAGTATAGCTTTTTTTCAGATTTATTTAAAAAAAAAAAATTTAAGTGCTTATATCTTTTTTCCCGAACTGATATCAAAAATCTGCTCCCATTAGTGCAAGAAATTGGGGCTAAAATTCTTTAGTTACATTTCCAGCTCGTGTGGACCAGTAGTTTGGCCTTACTATTCAAAATATTTAATTTTTATTTTTTTGAACTTTGGGTCCAAATAACTTTGAAACCGTTATAGACTCAGAAAAATGTCAGAAATCAACTTAGAACTTCGGGAGAAAATGCACATACCCTGAAAATTTCATCTTAATTTCTCAAATAATAATTTTTTTTTTTTTTTAAGATTGGACCCTTTCGTGAAGTGAAGATATTCTAAAGGTCCCTAAGAACACTATTTAATAATTATATATATATATATATATATATATATATATATATATATATATATATATATAATATATATATATATATATATATATATATATATATTATATATATAATATATATATATATATATATATATATATATATATATATATATATATATATATATATATATATATATATATATATATATATATATATATATATATATATATATATATATATATATATATTAGGGATGGAGTGAAGTATCGGCAAGTATATATTTTCCGATACCGGTATAATATCGGATATATCGGTATAAAAATTTTTATAAGAGTAAAGTATCGGTATCGGTATAGTATCGGTATCGCATATTTTCCGATACCAATACCGATACCGGTATCGGTATCGGTATCTGGTAATTTTTAAGTATATCGGTATCGGTAAAAATTTTAGGTATCACTCCATCCAATATATATATATATATATATATATATATATATATATATATATATATATATATATATATATATATATATATATATATATATATATATATATATATATATATATATATATATATATATATATATATATATATATATATATATATATATATATATATATATATATATATATATATATATATATATATATATATATATATATATATATATATATATATATATATATATATATATATATATATATATATCATTTTTTAAAAAAATTATTATTGGCCCCAAAAAGCTTTTCAAAAAAATACTTCCTTATTTTCTCTCCATTAGTCCTCGTCGCCATTCACCTACCGAGAGACTTTTAAAGCGTTAATATAATTTATTAAAAAAATAATTTAATTGAACTCGGTAAGTGTTGGAAAGGAAGAGACAAAA
>SEYY01013558.1:2500-12500 GCA_009176605.1 Armadillidium nasatum
GATTTGAGTTCTTGATACCATTTCTAAATATTTCAGAAAATGAAGAAAGCCACATATATCCAGCAGATACCTCTAAAGGAGAAATTCGGACAAACCTTGGATAGCTGGGCTGCAGTAAATGTTCACCACAGTAACCCTCTCACTAGGAACCTTTTTCCGTGTGAATACCAGGAGGTCTGGGTGGACTTGTTTATTAAGTATAATACCCCATTAGCCAGCTCAGCGGCCGTGGAGAGGTTGTTTAGTCAAGGCTCTGACATTATTCAAAGACCAAAGAGGGCAGCCATGGCATCCAGCAATTTTGAAAAATTTATCTTTATGAAAGGGAATATGACCCTGTTCAGAATGCAAGAGGAGAGCTACGAGGAGGAAGAGATCATAGATAATTGAATAAATAAGATTAAAATCTTTCTCATTTTTTGTTATATATTTGCATCTTTCAAATAAAATTTAAAAATAATTCATCTTTACGTACTTGCTGCTCTATTTTTTTTATTTATTTATTTATTTATTTTTTTTTTTGCGCTTCTAAATTTGCTCTTTAAAATTTTTTTTGATTTGCGGACATGTGCGCTTTTGCATTTGCGGACTAAGTTTTTGAAAGAATGTGCGCTTTTGCCGTTGCGGACTAAATTTTTGAAAGAATGTGCGCTTTTGCCGTTGCGCATAAAGTTTTTCTATTTGCTCTTTTGCGTTTGCGCTCTAAGGTTTAAAATTTGCGCGCCCACCTCTGATATATATATATATATATATATATATATATATATATATATATATATATATATATATATATATATATATATATATATATATATATATATATATATATATATATATATATATATATATATATATATATATATATATATATATATATATATATATATATATATATATATATATATATATATATATATATATATATATATATATATATATATATATATATATATATATATATATATATATATATATATATATATATATATATATATATATATATGAGATAAGAAATTGAAATTGGATGAAGTAAGAAGAGATTCAATTTGTAGGCTAGGTTAAGTTTTAGATTGGATTAAATTCCCGAAGTTTCAGAGAAAAAATATCAAAAAAAAAAAAAAAAAAAAATTATATTAAATTATTTGTATTTTCGGTGTAATAAATTTTGCAAAAATATCGAAATAAAAACGTTAAAAATCATTTTTCCAATTTTAAAGATTTTAATTAAAACTCAAACTTTTTTTATTTTGTTATTTATCCTCAACTTTTTCTTTCTTTCTTTCATTCTCTCTCTCTCAATATCATTTTTTACTTCTTTACCTTCATCTCTCTCTATATATTTATCTATCTTTTCCCTCCTACTATCTCTCTCTCTTTATATATATATATATATATATATATATATATATATATATATATATATATATATATATATATATATATATATATATATATATATATATATATATATATATATATATAGTATTTCAAAGTTTTTGAAGAACCTTGCTCTTATCTGTAAAGAGTAGAAGAAGATGAAGAAGAAGAAGAAGAAGAAGAAGAAGAAGAAGAAGAAATAACTTTTATGATCTTTTCAACAGCAAATAATTTTCGTACTTTATTTCACAATAAAATATATTTTTATATATATTTATATATAACTTCATCTGACTTGAAAAAGTCATAAACTAGATAATACTTGAGAAAGAGAGTCTCTGATCCTTTTTAAAAATACAAGAATTCTCCCTCTGTCTCTCTCTCATATATATATATATATATATATATATATATATATATATATATATATATATATATATATATATATATATATATATATATATATATATATATATATATATATTGTCCTCTATTTGTTGTCTAATTGTTATCTATTTTTTAGAAATTAATAATAATTCTTTACAAAATTTCTGTAAGAGTTCAAATGGAAACAAAGGGTTGCAACATAACCAGTAATTTTGACTTTGTGGTGTATAAATAACAATTAAAACTTACTGGGCCATTCTTCATGGAAAATTAAAAAAATTTTCTGCTTATGTTAATTCTTGAAAATCTATAGTAAATTATATTTTACTTTGATAAATTATATTAATGATTACTGTATGAAAGACCGGTTTAAAGTGCTCTCGCAATTATTTTACTTCATGTACTAAGCAAGTTCTCTTTTCTAACTTTTTATTATTTTTTTTTTCTTTTGTTTTGAGTATTTAATTCATAAATTTCCCTCAAAATTTGAATTTCAAAATAGGTTTTTAAGCTCTGGAAAGGTATTGTTTTTTAATGAAAATTTAAATTTTAAAAGAGAAGTTGCTTATTTATAATTTTTAGATCATGATCCCTGGATAACAGAAATCAAGTTTTCTTTTTAAGATTTTGATAATTTAACACCCATATTGGTTATATATATATATATATATATATATATATATATATATATATATATATATATATATATATATATATATATATATATATATATATATATATATATATATATATATATATATATATATGACCTTCTCTCTGTTACTTCATCTCCTATCCACTCATATTCTGATGACTCCACCATTAATTACTCTTTTCATTTTGAAAGGCGTCCCTTCCAACAACGGTTAATTGACGCCAGGAGGGTGGCCTGTGAGCAACTAAACTCTGATCTTTCTCGCATTTCAAAGTGTAGCAGAGAAAATATGGTCGTTTTCAATGCCTCAAAAACTCAATTCCTCCATCTCTTTACTCGACACAATCTTCCACACAACTATGATATCTTCTTTGAAAACACACAAATCAAACTTTACCCGTTCTTAATATTCTTGGTGTATCTTTTTCTCGCAATCTTTCTCGGAAAGATCACGTTATTTCTCTTTCTAAGCATGCTTCTAAGAGGTTGGGTGTTCTGAGGCGCCTACAGCATTTCTTCACTCCACCCCAGTCTCTTGCTCTGTTTAGGGGTGTTGCTTACCCCTGTATGGAGTACGCCTCACACATCTGGAGTGGCTCCACTCATACAACTCTTCAAGAAAAGGTAGTGCCAATGGCTTTTAGTCTTATCAACTCTCCCGCTGTCACTAATTCTCTCGAGTCTCTTTCTGTCCGTCGAATTGTCGCATCACTCTCTCTATACTATCGCCAATACAACGGACACAGCTCTTCTGAACTCTCTCGTTGCATATATCATCAATTGAGAAAGGATGAGACTGTGTAGAAAGACGAGTCGCACGAGCCTTTCTCTATCCAACTCTCTGGCCCCAAGCGTAACCGCTATCCTCAATCTTACATGTACTCTTCTGGTAAAGTCTGGAACACACTTCCTTCATTATTTTCACAACTTCCTATGACTTTTACACCTTCAAAAGTCATGTATCAGGTCATGTCGGCCTTTAGTTTGATCAGGTTCCCTATTTTCCCCCTAACTCTGGTGGAATGTTAGTAGGGCTCTGGCCTTTGCCCACCAGAGGTGAAATGAAAAATATATATTTATATATAATATATAAATATATATAACTATAATATAATATATATATATATATATATATATATATATATATATATATATATATATATATATATATATATATATATATATATATATATATATATATATATATATATATATATATATATATATATGACAAGAGGTTATTCTCTCACTCTTTTGAATGAATAAATTTAGTTCCGTGTGTTCCTCATATCATTGTTCATTTTTGTTTAAGGCAATTCCTTTTATTAGAACTCATCATGTAAGCTAATTCACAAAAGCTTTGCTTTGTCATGAGCTCCTTTGAGTGTCTACCAATGATATTTGAGCAACACTTAGGAAGGATTGAAAATAACTTTTCAGATTATACTGAAAACACTCGCACAAAACGCACACACACACACCTATACACACACACACACACACATATATATATATATATATATATATATATATATATATATATATATATATATATATATATATATATATATATATATATATATATATATATATATATATATATATATATATATATATATATATATATATATATATATATATATATATATATATATATATATATATATATATATATATATATATATATATATATATATATATATATATATATATATATATATATATATATATTTTTTTTTTTTTTTTTTAAGGTAGCGGTGAGAAAGGTAAAGAGAGGAAAATCGGCAGGAACTTATGGTATATATTGTGAGATAATAAAAGAGGGACCTAGAGAGTTGATTGACTGGTTGGTGAGAAAGCTTAATGTATTTTGGAGAGAAGAGAGAGTTCCTCAGGAGTAGCAGGACTCTTGCATTGTACCCATATACAAAGGAAAAGGGGATAAGTTAGTTCGTAAAAATTATAGGGGAATTAGTCTGCTGAGGGTGATAGGAAAGATTTATGGGAAGGTGTTAGTGACGAGAATAAAAGAATTGACAAGTGAGTGAATGGGTGAGGAACAAGGGGGTTTTAGGGAGGGTAGGGGATTTGTGGACCAGGTATTCACCCTGAAATTGATTACCGAGAAATTGCATGAAAAAAATAAAATGGACTATGTATGATTTCTGGATTTGGAAAAAGCATATGATAGAGTATGCAGGAGGAAGTTATTTAAAATACTACTGGAAAGAGGGTTGAAAGGGAAGTTACTGAAGGGGATCAAAGCCTTTTATGCGAATTGTAGATCCAGAGTGAGGGTGAAGAGGGAACTTTCGAATTGGTTTAGCATAGGAGTGGGATTGAGACAGGGGTGTGTAAGTCAAGGTTAATTCAACCGGCACCTTGGTGAACGGGGAAACAACGTCAAAACTAACAATTTTCTTTCCAGCCACATCAAGATTTCTTATTCTGTCTAAAAATTCTAAAGAATTATTAATATTTGATTTGGAAATTTTTCCAATTAAAGACGATAAATTAGAAGAAATTAATTGTTTCCCTGTTCACCAAGGTGCCGGTTGAATTAACCTTGACTTACCTTAGAGAATTTTTAGAAGTACATCCTGATCAAATTAATATACCAGTCACTACTTTCTTCGACCTCTTACAACTTTGTATAGAGCGTAATTATTTTGCCTTTAATAATAATTTTTATCGCCTAACTTCGGTACTTCCCATAGGTTCCTCCATCTCCCCGGTATTAGCAAATATTTTCACGGAGTTCTTTGAAGATAAGTTCCTTCCGGCTTATTTGATACCAGGCACAAACTGGTTTAGATATGTGGACGACACTTTCGTGATTTTGGACGAGGGCGTTGATGTCGATAACTTAGTTGATGATCTTAATGAGCATGTTCCTTCTATTAAATTTACTTCTGAAACAGAAATTAATGGCAGCATTCCCTTCCTAGACATACGTGTTAAACGGGCCAACTCTAAACTTGCCTTCAGCGTTTACCGTAAGCCAAACCATTCATTTGACTATATTCATTATTTTTCAAGTCATACTACATCTACAAAGAAATCATTTATGTCGGGCATGTTCCTCCTCGCCTACCGCCTATACTCACCTCAATATTTGGAAGATGAACTAATCTTTCTAAAAGACAATTTCAAAAAATTAGGATTTAAAGAAAATTTCATTTCAAATGCAATTTTCAAAGCCAGAAAAAGGTTCTATAATTGTAATGCAAGAAACAACTTTTCTACTGATAATATACTTAAACTACCTACAACTTTAAATTTAAATATAAAATCTGTTTTACCAAAAAATATTAACATAATTTATGGCAATAATAACAATATTAAAAAATTCTTTTCTCACGGAAAAGCATTGAATGAAAATAAAAATATCAATGCTGTTTACACAATTCCTTGTAGAGGCTGTTCCGGGTGTTATATTGGTGAGACTGTCGATTTTTCAAGACGTATGTATCAACACGATTATGATTTAAGAATGAGCAATGAACGCAGTGCACTATATCAACATAAATGTGAAAATCATGAAATCTTGATTGCAGATGCTAAGGTGATTTGTAGAGAAAACAACATTTTTTTAAAGAAAACTACTTGAGTCATTTGTCATTCACAACTCAAACACTTTCAATAATAATAAAATGAGTCTTGATGTTGATGATTTTGTATTAAATAGTTTAAAATTGATTCCAAAATATAACAGATTAATTGATTGTGAAAAGATGACATGATTTTGAATAAATAACTATATATAGATTAGTATAAATTTTATATCGATATGTTCATTTTAAACTGGCGGTGAGCATTTCACATTTTGCTCTTTGTCGCTTCCTTTCACTGTTTTATTCACCTTCATTGGAGCAGGTTTCCAGTTTTAACTTTTTAACTCTTTTAATTTTGGCTTGAAAAGGGACGTCAGTCCGAAAACGTTTGCCTATAATTTATTTTAATATTTAGTGTTTTAGTTTGTGTTTAAATCTGCGGTTATTGCAGTCTTTAATATACATATATATATATATATATATATATATATATATATATATATATATATATATATATATATATATATATATATATATATATATATATATATATATATATATATATATATATATATATATATAATGAGTCTTTGCCAGTTGATCTTCATAAACAATTAGGATTTATCATTTCCCCTGTGGATTTTCTTTATGAGTTTCATTTAAATGGAGATTAAGAGTACTGCTGAAATACTGCAGCACAGATCGAATACATCCATTGAAATAATCTCATTTAAATAATGTTGAAAAGACAAATTTCTCTAATTTATTTAGGCCTACATTACTGTTCAGAATATTTCAAATGCATTATGTTAGAGCTTGTGCTACCTTATAATTATTATAATAATAATAATAACAATAATAACAATAATAACAATAATAACAATAATAACAATAATAACAATAATAACAATAATAACAATAATAACAATAATAACAATAATAACAATAATAACAATAACAATAACAATAACAATAACAATAATAACAACAATAATAACAATAACAACAATAACAACAATAATAATAATAATAATAATAATAATAATAATAATAATAATAATAATAATAATAATAATAATAATAATAATAATAATAATAATAATAATAATAATAATAATAATAATAATAATAATAATAATAATAATAATAATAATAATTAATATAATTATTATTATTATTATTATTATTATTATTATTATTATTATTATTATATATATATATATATATATATATATATATATATATATATATATATATATATATATATATATATATATATATATATATATATAATATTATTATATATTTAAAGAAATAAAAATCTCTTAATTAATTTCCCGGTCCCATTAACAGTAATCCTTTGCAGCCAATTCTCTATTTAATCTAAATAATTTATTACAACCCGCCAAGGAAATATTTCCCAAGACAATGCGACCAAAATGTAAAGAAATTTTTTACTATACTTGGAATATAAGATAATAAATTTGGTCTGAAAGTGACGTGGTGTGAGCACGACTCACCTATTATGAGAGTATCTTTGGAAATAAAGTGAAACTATATGCTTTCTTTATTTGCATGGTATATATATATATATATATATATATATATATATATATATATATATATATATATATATATATATATATATATATATATATATATATATATATATATATATATATATACATATATATATATCACATATATATATATACACATATATATATATACACATATATATATATATATATATATATATATATATATATATATATATATATATATATATATATATATATATATATATATATATATATATATATATATATATATTATATATATATATATATATATATATATATATATATATATATATATATATATTACAGAGTTTAACTGAGAGAGGACGAGATTGTATTAAAAAAGATTTCCACAGTTCTTCGTCAATTAGGATGTATGCTATTTGATATTTCAAAAGAATAATGACAGTACAAAAATTCCAATATTATAATGAGAGCGATACAGAAGTTCTAAGACAAGAAGTATGCCTAAGAGAATCAGTAGGAGCATAAAAATAAATTAAGTGAAAGCCCTAGACCCCACCCTAACAAGAAGAGCTGTGTGAATGGAACCACCCCAGATTTGCTATTCGTAGTCCATATCAGGAAGTTGTGTGGAATATTATAAGAAGAAAATAGTTGAAGAAAATGAGTTTTGAGGCACTGAAATATTAATGTTTTCTCTGCCTCAATTAGAGATACAATGAAGATCTGAGGTATGTTGTTCTAAGACTTTCTTCTTTGTTTCTGGTAATTGAAGGTATTGGGCCCCTTTCAAAGTGAAGAGAATAAAAAAGGGTGGAATCGTTGACATACGAGTGGAAATGAAATGTAATGACTAGTAGATGGTCATAAATGAGATATAGAAAAATAGTTGGGGTAGAACAGAAAACTCAGAATTAAAAATTGATTTAAAGGATGAGCGGTGGTCGTCTATAGATGCTTCTATGGAACGACTGGAAAGGAAAATCAGAGAGAAGGTTACAGAGATTAGAATAAATTAAGACAGACTGGTTATTAAATGTAAATTCCTTGTGACACACTCTAGCGAGCGAAAGATTTTTATATGTCTAGAGTCAGATTAAAATATTAACCGAAATGCTCAAGAGTTCAAGACTAAGAATTTGTAAGAAGAGAAAGACCACAAAGAGAATATTCTTTCATACAAGAGATCAAAGATAAGATTAGAAAAACTGTGAGGTTTGAAATTCTTTTCTGTAAAGATGATTTGTGAAAAAAACAAATTTAAAGTAATAGGATAATAGATAGAGAGTGGTTTCCATTTATTAACACAGATTAAATGAATGCACACTTCCAGCTTGAAGGAAAAGTAGATGTGAATAGCTATACTGTAAATAAATAGTTTATGAAGGTAGTATTTAAGCTCGTAAGCACAAATTTTGATAACAATAGTAAAATGTTTTGGATCTAAGACCATTCAAAAGAATATCTATGAAAATAGATCGCTACAAACATGCCAATATATTAATATTGTACAGACTGAGCATACGAATTATTATCGTGTATGATATCTCGGTATAGTATTTCATTCTATATTTAGACTAAGCAAGATATTGAAAATTGTTCTTCGACAATAATGATGGTTATGATGACAAAAAACATGCATTTAAATTGACGTCTCAATATAAAATGACTTACCTGATGATTAAATACTTTAATAAAAAAGTCAAAAATAAAAAAAATTAAAAATCTTTATAAATTGACTTCACAAACTTTTGGGGCATATTGAAACTTAAAAACTCTTAACTTTGGTTCAAAGGAATTCTTTCCAAAGGAAATTTTGTTCTTTTGTAATTTCCTTTTTGAATATTCATATGCAAAACATTTTAGACAAAATGAATCATTTTGCCATAGCTTTCTAAATTGATCTCATATTCTTCTTATATATATATATATATATATATATATATATATATATATATATATATATATATATATATATATATATATATATATATATATATATATATATATATATATATATATATATATATAGGGACAGACCGGGGTTGGAATTTGGCAGGGGCCGGGGCAGGGCAGGGCCGGGGCAGGGGCAGGGGCCGGGGCCGGGGCAGGGGCAGGCCGGGGCCGGGGTTCTGGCCGGGGTTTCCTAAAATTTGTAAAGAGGTCAAAAGCACTGAAATTTAAGGTTAAGAAAATTAGATATAAGGTTTATTTATTTGTAAAGAAGGAGTAGAATAGCCAACATTCACTTAAATTAATGATTATATGCATTTTCTCCAAAAAAAAATAAAAAATTACAGTTTTGTATAGTTAAAGTTTAAAAAAAGTACAAAAATTAAAAAAAAAATATTCTAATTCATAATAGTGATTCAACAGGTTTACTTAAGTAAGACCCTAAGGTTAAAGTTTGAAAAAATGTAAGATATAAAATTATCAATTTAACCTGTATTTATACACATCATTGTTATTTTATTGTCATGTAT
>SEYY01013560.1:0-15000 GCA_009176605.1 Armadillidium nasatum
ATCATTTTTAATATCTTAAGTAGACTCAGGATCTGAAGAGAGGAACGCAAAATACTGCACGGAACTCGCACTTGAAGCAATAACCTTTATCAAAAATACCTTTAAAAAGGATGTAAGTGTATTGTAATATATTTTTAAAAGCAATTATATATATATATATATATAATATATATTATATATATATATATATATATATATATAATTATATATATAATATATTATATATATAATATATATATATATATATATATATCGTTTTAAGCATCAACTTTTAAAACAAATAATTCCAAAAATATAGGTTTTTGCAGTTTGCACACAATGAAATTAAAATGATAGAGATGGATGCAGGAACTCTTAAAAGAAAAATACTGTAATCTTATAACATACGGATGCTCTTCTCACCACTACCTTAATTTACTTGGAAAAAAATTAACCACTGGAACAACGATAAGCACATCATAGAGTTTCAGACGTATTTCAGAACTCCTCAGCCAGCTTCTGATAAGGAAATTTTGGACCTTTGTTCTTTCCCAATGATGAAAAAATATTTAGATCGGAAAGGTTCCTCCGCCTTTCTTTACTTATAAGTTAAAAATGAAAATTATAATTTTTAATGATAGAAAGAAACGCATTTGAAATATTTTTGAGCTTCTTTTTTATTTATTTAATTTAAATTATATATATATATATATATATATATATATATATATATATATATATATATATATATATATATAATATATATATATATATATATTATTATTTAGTTTTCTGGCGTACTTAGTTCGACTTATCATAACCTGAACGACCGAAGTTTGCCGTGTGATACAGGCCTTACTGATTGATGGAATGTTGCCGTGGCATACAGGCCTACTGCCTTATTACCCCATATTATATATATATATATATATATATATATATATATATATATATATATATATATATATATATATATATATATATATATATATATATATATATATATGGATTTGAGGCGTGGGCCCTTAATACAAGAGATAAAAGTAAAATCCAGTCATGTGAAATGAGAGTGTTGAGGGTGATTATGGGTGTGACGAGACGGGATAGAAGAAGAAACGATGATATAAGAGAGGAATTAGAAGTGGAGAACATATTAAAATTCATTGAGAGGGGATAATTGAGATGGTTTGGACATGTGAAGAGAATGGATGAAGGACAGGTATCTGAGATTTTATGAATGGAGGCCGATGGGGAGGAGGGGAGTTGGAAGACTGAGAATTAGATGGAAAGATAACATCAGGATGGCAATTGAGGGGAGAGGGGGAGACATTGAGGATGTAGAGGAGATGAGAAGATACGAAGATAGACGACAGTGGAGGGATTTCGTGCGGGATTACTGACAGGCGCTCTGCGCCTACAGGAGCTTGGTGAGAAAGGTGAAATATATATATATATATATATATATATATATATATATATATATATATATATATATATATATATATATATATATATATATATATATATATATATATATATATATTAAATTAATTTTAAATATTTCTTTTGCAAAAATCACTCGCGATGAAGCGCAATATTGTAAAAAAAAATTTTAAATTAATAATAAAATTGACAATAAAATACCAACCTTTAAGATCTAAATATTTTTTCATCATCGGAAAAGAACAAAGCACCGAAATTTTTAAATTTGTTTTTAAAGTTTTAAAGTTTTATCTTAATAAAATTGTTTAAAATTTGAGAATCGTAACAGGTGAGTCCCTTTTTAAACGCCACTTAACATTCTTAGGTGCGATAAATTTATATATATATATATATATATATATATATATATATATATATTATATATATATATATATATATATATATATATATATATATATATATATATATATATATATATATATAATATATATATATATAAAACCTATTCCTTAATTTTGTTGTTTGTGTTGCAGGCTTGGTTAATAAAAAAGGGAGGAGTAATTCCTCAGTTGCCAAATGATACATGATGGAGTTCCCAGATAGATTGCGTTAAAACCTTTATTAAAAATTATCCATATTACTTGTCTATTAGAGAAGGAAACACAGATAGCATTGATGATTACATCAAAAAGATTTTAGAAATACATAGAGAAACCATAAACCTAAACAGTCAATCGAAAATTGTCGGAATTGCATTGGAAAAGGTTTGTTCATTAGCTGAAATTACTTGCCACTGGTTATATTGAGATTAAAAACCTTTATTAGACAGGTTAGACAGACTATTATTGTACTATTTTATCTAAAGTAAATATGTAAAACCTCTTTTAGTTACTGTCGGATAGTACTTATTTACCTGGTGCTACTGATATCTGGTTGAATCTCATACAAGAACTTAAATATATATATATATATATATATATATATATATATATATATATATATATATATATATATATATATATATATATATATATATATATATATATATATATATATATATATATATATATAAAATAATCAATTAGATTATTTCATTAATGTCACTCTGTTTACGAGTGAAAATGTATCCTGATGTAAGGATTTTTACAGAATCAATATAAGGAGTATTGTTGACTCTCTATATTGAGATGTTAGTTTTTTAGTTATCTTTTGGAGGCAATATTCTTTTGGAGACTAGGGTTAGTCGCTTATATAAATATAGAATATTTATATAAACGGAGATGATACACCGCTAGAATAAGCTTTGAGAAAAATTGTGTTTTTCCCACTGCCTGAAACGAATATAGTAAACCCGTTTAAAGCCTCCAAGAATATGTATTTTAATAGTTAACAAACGGAGCTTTCAAAGATTTGACGAATATGAAATATTAACGCAAAAGGCTCCGAATGCAACTTATATAACTTCAAGAATACCCTTGGCTTCAAACCAACTACCTGCCTGTTATTTGACAGAATAAACGACACGGCAAGCAATCGGCCAATCCCCAAGAATATTCTATCAGTTATTAATTGCAAATTTGAACTCTTTGAATAGCACGAAACTTTGAAAGATGTAAACACAAAATTGTTGAGAACATAAATTAGAACAGATCTAGACACCATGAAGTATCATAAAAAAGTGATAGAATTCAAAACTGGCAACCTCTGACGTTAACCACCAGTCTCCAGAAATATTAGCCTCATTTTAACTAGAATAATTTTTAAACTGGCAACTACCAATTATAATTTTAATAGTATATATATATATATATATATATATATATATATATATATATATATATATATATATATATATATATATATATATATATATATATATATATATATATATATATATTTGAATTTTTAGTAAATTGTTTAAATATTATTTTTTCAGGAAAGAAATTGACATCTCTAATGGAAGAAAGAGATGAAGAATGGCTACACTCAACCTATCCTACTTTTATGGCAAGTTATGCTTAATTTAGGCTGAAGGAATAGTCCAAACCATTTCCTGCCTTTTTATTTGAAGATAATTTTATTGAAGAATTTACAGCAGCCAAAACCAGGTGAGAAATGGTAGTAGAACTACGGAATAAAAAATCTCAGTTCCTTAAACCAGAATTTATCACTTTGGTTAAAAACCTGCACAGCTGTCCAGCAAGTTCTGGTTCAGTTGAGAGGTTCTGTAGTACCTACAATATAGTTTTGTCCAAATTATGATATAAGTTAGGAAAAGAAAAATCGGAAAAATTAATCAGAGTTTATAGTTATATAAGAACTTAAAATATATTAAGTTTTATATAAGAACTCAAATAAAATACTGCATATATATATATATATATATATATATATATATATATATATATATATATATATATATATATATATATAATATATATATATATATATATATATATATATATATGGGCAAATTAATTAGGTAATTAACTCCAAATAATTGATCTTTAATTCTTTATTATGATGATAGATGCAAATTGAAATGATAAATGGGAACCACAATGATTCAAGCAAAATAATGGTAGTAATCCAAGATAAAGCACAATATATTTTATGGCACAGTATTCAGCACTTTATGATCTTCAATGTTAATTAGCTGTGATTGATAATTTCGGTATCGAATTAGTTGTTTGTTGGACTCGCCTGAGGTTTACAAGAAGCGATTCGGGCAAGAAAGTCACATTTCACCCTCAACCATACATAAAATACGCTTCGAGATGAATCAAACCCTAGCAACCTCCAATCTCGCCCTGGGTAGTGATGTGGTGCCAGTAATATATTTATTCATTTGCATATTTAGTATTTTTTTGTCATTAATTAAAAACCTATATTATCTTCATCTAAATATTATTAATAAAATTAATAATTTCAAGGTGTTGTAAAAGCTTGTCACGCCACCTACGCGAGATGATTGAAATCGTAAGCTACCAGTTTGAAACACGCTCCATCTTCAATCTCATGCTTTGTATTTTTGATAATATACGTGTAAAAAGCTTACTCCTTTTATACTCAACATTTATGGTATTATGTAATGAGCTTAGTTTTAAATTTCATTTATTATCATTTATTAATCATAAGATACATTATTATTACTATAGTAAAAATTAACTATATTTCGCATAATTTAAACTTGTCATAAACAGTGAAGTGTTTTTGTTTCAAGACTCGAGCCTACGTAGTTGTAAGCAGAAAAGATATACATATTTAATAATTGGAGTCAGTTATATTATTATTAATACTATTTTATGTACATTGATTTATTTAGTAAATGAAGATATTACAATCCTAACACCAGAAACCCCATACGCCATATATATATATATATATATATATATATATATATATATATATATATATATATATATATATATATATATATATATATATATATATATATATATATATATATATATATATATATATATTACCTCTGGTGGGTAAAGACCAGAGGCCTACCAAATTTCCACGAGAAAGGAGCAAATCGGGATCCTGGTCTGATTAAAGAAAATGTCCCGAAACATGGCGTTTGAAGGTGTGTAAGCCTTAGGAAATGGGAAAATAGATGCAGAGTGTGTGTTTCAGACTTTACCAGTATAGTACATGATTAAGCATAGCGGTTACGTCTGGGTCCAGAGTTGTACAGAGAAAGGATGAGACTGTGTAAAAAGACGTGTCGCACAAGATTTCTCAAAGAAGGAGGTATGCGACGAGAGTTCGGAAGAGCAGTGTCCGTTGTAATAGGGATAGTATAGAGAAAGTGGCGCAACAATACGACGGGCAGAAGAGACTAGAGAATTAGTAAGAAAAGGAGAGTTGATTAGACGAAAAGCCCTAGACTACATCTTTTCAAGGAGAGCAGTAGGAGTGGAACCATCCCAGATGTGAGACATACTCCATACAGGCAGAGTTGGCAAAAACCCGGGTTTTTTCCCGAAAAACCCAGCCCGGGTGGGTTTTTGCCAAAAACCCGGGGAATTGATGGGGTTTTCTGGGGTTTTGGTAAAAAAAGTTGTACCATACAACATTTTCTATTTAATTTTCAATTACTGTAGACACATGCAACTTGAGTGTGTCTACAATAATGTAAAAATGTTTTAAGAATATTCTTTATATTTTCAGGTGTTTCTAAATTTCTAATCAATAATTATTAAATTATAGCATCCAATTAACAGAACTTTAAGGTGGAAAAGCTTCTCTATCTTAAATCATGAATAGAGGTGGGAGGTTGAAAGACCTGGCTTGGGGAGAGTTTGAGAGTGTAAATGTTCTAGAAAATGGAAAGACTGTGAAGAAGAGAAAATGCAACCATTGCAGTAATCTGGTGAGCAACAAAATTGACAGAGTAAGAGCCCATCTGGGAAAGTGTGATCAATATAAACTTATTGGCCAAGGTGAACGTAGCAGTGATGATGGTGATGTTGAAATGGCAACTAATCTAATCACCAGCTCCAGCTGTGCCTGTGGGCCAAAGTGCACAACCATCCAATCATTGCAACATGTTTGCACCTGGCAACCAGTGGTGATGGAGGAAAGAAATTCATTTTTGCTGGGTCTATTGATACTGGAGCTGAAAAGAAAACTGCCAACTACATTTCAAAATTTGGCAATAAAGCAAATTGACCAATTCGAGGACAAATACAAATGCAAAGTGAGTTGATTAAGTTGATTTTAAATGTTTTTTATACATAACTAAAAAATTGTTTCCTTTAAAAAAATTAAAAGATTGCTAAATGAATAAACAATGTAAATCGTAATGCTAAAGATAATCTTTAGCATTGCTAGTAGAATAAGTAGATTAACTCAATCTTTCTGTTTTTAGGTTGTAGCTTACATTTCGGACAACGAAAACAAAATGAAGCTGACAAGACAACTTCTCGAGACCCACTACAAAGAGGTGGACGTAAGAGGGCACAATTTAGGCCTTCTTGTGTATGGCTGTGCAACACACTATTTAAACCTTGTGGAAAAGGAGGTTACTTCCAAGGACAGTCTTTAGCCATCTGGTAGAAGTTGCTAAGTACTTCAGAAACTACCACCAAACAGAAGTAAGTGATTTTCAGTCTTTTCATATGATTTCGGAAAAAGTGGTGTTGGGATTATATATTCACTACAAATATGAAATTGAATGAATTGCTGCAACAGTATTTTCACTTTTCACCCAGCAACAGAAAACAAAAGCCTTTGTAACATTATGAGATCATGTATTTTGAAGTAGGCATATGGTAAATTTACTAAATTAGGCTTCAATATCAGTAGTTACCTAAATGCATTTCTATTTCAATTTCAGGGTTGGCTGCGTGAAAAAGGAGGGAAAAAAACTCAATTGGCCAACGATACGCTGGAATAGCCAGTGTGCATGTGTTGACACATTCATACAAAATTTCCCATTGTACATTGAAATCAGAAATAAACATTCTGCAGAAATAGCAAATAATATAGCTGCCATAATTGACAATGTAGCTATTCACCGTGAAGCAATGAACCTGCAAAACCAACTTAACATTGTGGCCTCAGCTTTAGATAGGGTAAGATAACCTGGTTATAAAGTTAATATATAAAAGTCTATTTGAGACTTTTATATTAGCTCTCCTCTATTTGAGACACACAAGAGCATTGAATAATAATACATGATGCATCACACTCCGTTTGAACTATTTGTGAACCATAGCTAAAATGCCTAATAGATATTGCATTGTAAATATAAAATAAATATTTAATATTTCTTATTGCAGCTGCAGTCTGATTCTTGCTCATTGGGAGATGCAGTCCAAATATGGTTTGAGGTTCTTGAAGACCCAGTACTACAACCATACAAAGCTCTCATTCAAGCAAGATTTGATGACTGGATTACGCAATTTCAATTAGTAGCTTAAGCTATACATCCCAAATATCAAGGTGAGGAAAGAATTATAAAGTCATCCACAATCCGTCCATTCCACATTCCAACTTTTTATTTTTATTTTTATATTTATAGTCTACTGTGTGGTAAAGGATAAAAATATCAAATGAAAATCAAATAGCCTAATAAGTTTTGGGTTCACATGCAATTTTTTCTACTTCAATTTTTCTTTAATAAGAATTGGAAGTAGAGAAGATAAGAACAATATACAATGTCTGAAGGTCATAATTTTTATTTTACTTTTTACAGGTTCAAAACTATCTGCCCAACAGGAAGAAACTGTTTTGGAATGGTTGCAGGAGAGAAAGGTGGATTACGCTGTTCAGTTTTCGAAATTTCAAATTGAAGACTCTGAAATTTTCCCACATTACATGCTGACAAAGAACTTTACCAGTGGCATGAGTGCTGCAAAATGGTGGCAGGTGGTTCACAAAAGGGCCACAAAATATGGAAAATTTTCACCAGATTTTTGCCAATTGGCTATCACTCTGCATTCTCTGCCTGCAAGCTCTGCGGGTGTGGAGAGATTGTTCTCAACTTATGGCCTTATACATAACAAATTGAGAAACAAATTAGGCAATGAAAAGTCAGAAACATTAGTTAAATGTTACAGAATGTTGAAATCCAAGGATGAACATGATTGGTGAATTGTGATTTTCATATTGTGTTGGATACTAAATTAGTCTTTATTCTTAAACTCAGGTAGCCTACTTAGTAATTAAAGTATTAAAGCATTAAACTGCATAAAAATAAGTTTGCAGGTTTTATTTATCCTTCCCTTTGTGTGTGTCAAGACTTCAAGAGACAGAAATTCACTTATTTTTGTTATTAATATCAGCTAAATCAAGTAGCAAAAACCCGCTTCAAGGCAAAGTGGGTTTTTGGTTCCCAAAAACCTAGCCCAATGGGTTTTACTCGGATTACCTGGGCAGTGGGCTTTTCCAACCCTGCATACATGGGCGAACAACACCCCTCTATAAAGAGTAGCAACTGGGGTGGTGCAAAGATTCTGAAGGCGCCTCAGAACACCCAACTTCTTAGAAGCTTGTTTAGAACGAGAAATATTGTGATCATTCCAAGAAAGATCGAGAGAAAAAGAAACACCGAGAATATTAAGGAGAGATGAAGGCTTGAGTTTTGTGTTTTCGAAGATATCACAGTTGTGTGGAAGATTGTGTCAAGTAGAGAGATGGAGGAACTGAGTTTTTGAGGCATTGAAAACAACCATAGCTTTTCTCTACCCCAATTTGAAATGCAGCATATATCAGAGGCTAGTTGCTGCAAGGCTATCCTCCTTGCGTCTATAAATGCTGTTGGGAGGGGCGCTTTTCAAATTGAAAAGTGTAATGAAGGGTAGAGTCATCAGCATAGGCACTCAAATGTGATTCAAAGACCCTCTTAGACAATTAAACGCGAAAAGGAATGAATCAAACGGCAACGGAGTGAAATGGAATTTTCTAGCCCACCTTATCACCCCACGTGTTAATCAGTAAGGTAAATCAAAGTTCAAGAAACATATTCAAAACTTAGTTATCTACCGTTTTGACTGAGGTATTAGAAGAGATTTAAAAACATATTTTGTTTAGTTCAACCACGGAGAAGGAAAGAGTTTAACAAAGTAAGGAATTTGATAGTTAATAATGAAAAATGTATGGTGGGTTTATCACCAAAACAGTCTTGGATACTGTTATGTAGTTACATCAATTGCTCAAAGTTTTTGGGTGTAGGAAATTTGAAATTTTGGTTAATTGATGGACAATGTTGAGCTGTTTGAAAAAATAAGGTGATAAACATATTTTAATATGGATTTAATAAATTATTTTTTTTTCCGGTATGTAGAGTTTAGAGTTAAGTAGACACAAATAATTATTTTATCTGTAGGTTTGCATAGTATCTTAAAATATAAATTAAAAATCAGAATCTAAAAAATTTCATACAGGTAAACATATATTATTGTGAACAATTGTTCAAAATTTTCGTGTCGTTGAAAATTGATGATATTCTTATTAGTAAAAAACCATAATATGGTTTTGTGTTTAAGAGGTTTCAATCACCTTTGTTTCACCTAAGAAATAGAAATTTAATTTATTTCTATAAAAAGAGATTTGATGTTAGACATTTTTAATTATGAAAGATTTTTATAGATTAAATATATAACACATACCAAGATAAGCCTCTTGCAATAACACCATTACCTGAAACTTCCACTATTCAATTGTACGATTAAATAGTGTTAAAGTTTTGCTAAATATGCGATGTAGGTGAAAGGCTGCATCTACGTAGGCATTGTTATATGAAAAGACGTTGTGCTTTAGTAAGGATATAAAATTTAATTGATTCATAAGAGTAAATTTTTACTTTTAAAATTAATTTGCAATTTTGTAATTTTCAAATTTATCATACAACAATGTATGAAAGTTATCTATTTTATAATTTTTCAAAATGAACGACATTTATTTTAGGAAAATGTCAATTCCTATATTGTAATAATATCATATACTTAGTCGAAATCATAGAGCATCGATGTTTTTTCTCATATCTAATTCAATGTATAAAAAAATTATGAATGTAGTCTTAATTTTAAAATATTTAAAGTTATTAATATCCTAAATGTTCCATATGGTAATGTTGTTTTAATTAACAAAAAAAAAAATAATAATAATTTTAAAATTAAAAATTTATTATGACTAATTTATTTTAAATGTTTAATTTTAATCTTTAGCTTTCATAAATATTTTAAATTTCTTTTTAGCTTTGCAGACTTCGCCAACATTTAAAAGGTAAACATCATGTGTACAATCTTGGTTACAGAACCTGTTTGACAGGAATAACTAAATATTTATTGATGCAAAAGGCTTCTAAAAAGCCATTGGAAAATACTCAGGCCTTCTGCCATCTATGTGGGTCTCTTGTAACAAAATCTCGATTCAAAAATCACTTCCATTCCAAACACAACACTCTGGAACTTAATGTTGAAAAGTTAAAAATTATCCATATAAAGGCATTGCTCATACCTCAGAACTTAGAATCCAATAATGATACAATTGACTTTAAAGAAAAAGTTGCTAAGGCAAATGTCATCGCGGAATTAATATTAGGTGGATATAGTGAAAAAAACATAAAGCAGGCAGACATGGAAATATCAGCTTTCATAAATTTCCTGCATGAAAATCAAATTGATTGTAATAAAATTAAAAAAAAATTAGAAATTAGTAGATTAATACAGAAATTCAAAGACTTCCTGATGACCGAGTATTGTGCTAAATTTAAGGCCAATACTAAATTACATTACTATGGCCATATAAGAAGATTTTTAACAATGTTTTTCCTTGAAAAGAACTCAATATTTACTCCTTATTTGAGCCAAAAAATGAGTGCGATTCGTAGAGAATTAAAAAAACAGTATGCAATAGAACGTAATGACAAATTTGAAACAGAACTAGAAAACCAATTAACTGTAGAAGATTTTGATTCATTTCTTACATCAGAATATATTAAAACCCTTAGACAAAAATTTGAGGAAATAAAATTGAAAAATGAAATTGATGAAAATGAAAAAAAATTACATACGCAATTAGTTGCACTATTATCTTTGATGATATCTTTTAACAATTTTGTCAGGCCTTGTAACATTATTAATCTAAAATTGAGTGAATGTGAACAAGTTGAACCAATTGCAGATGAAAGCATTTGGACCGTCAAGGTAAAAGAACATAAGACCAATCACAAATTTGGTGCTGCCTATATCCACCTAACAACAGAGGCCTTTTCATTTATGAATGTATATCGAAAATTTTATAGAAACGGACATAGGGATAACTTTTTCTTGAATAATAAAGGAAAAGCTTACACTACTCCATTTCTAATAAACATTACAAACCAATTATGGATGAATGCAAAAATATCGAAAACCAACTTTGCATTTGGAAAAGTACGTCACACAGTAGTGACACAAATACATTCTACAAACCCACAGTATACCGAATATTTGGCCCAACAGATGCAGCATTCGGCCAGCACTGCTTCAAAAAATTATAAAGACAAAACCAGAACGAAACAAGCACAGGAAAATTTTACAAAAGTCCATGATGAGGAATAAACATAAAACAGAAACAAATTTAACAAAGGCAACATTCAAGGAAAGAAGATCTAGAAGATCATTGACTTGTCAGGAAAGGACAGAAATACGCCAATACTTTAAAGATTTAGTAGAAAGAAAGATCATAGATGTCCCTTTAAAGTTTACTGACTTTAAAAAGGTAGTTCCTGCTGAATTTGTCAGCAGAGTTCAAGAAAGGATTGGAAGAGAAGCAGGAGAAAGTCAAAATATAAATAATGTAAACAAAATACTGTTTGAATCAGTTCGCTCTTACTATAGAAATAAGTAAATTTTATATATATATATATATATATATATATATATATATATATATATATATATATATATATATATATATATATATATATATATATATATATATATATATATCAAATATAAATAATCATACGTAATTAAAGTTAACCATTTAATTAGCTCATTAAAATTCCTATGATGCTTTAAAAAGGTGAGTTATCATTTAACTTAGTTATTTTTATATGCATCTGCATTTGGTTCAACCTGTTCAAATTCACTCAATTTTAGATTAATAATGTTTTCAACATAACGTTGTTATATTTTTCCAATTTTTTTTCAATAAAAATTGTTTCTTGTAAGTTTTTTTAATTTCATTTTACATATATATTTACATTTTATTTCAAATTTTAATATTAGGTTATAAAATGTTTTAATTCAGTTTGGAGGAAAGGGGATATGAACGATCCTAAATTCTGTAGATTCCACAAATTTAGGAAAAACATATACTAACAAAGAATACTTACAATAACTTTCTTTTGTACAAATTGTCTATGATAAGAAAAATATGATAAAAAAAAATGAAAACTTGGACATTCAAGAAAGACAAACGACAAAGTAATTTATTATAACATAATGTTTGAAAAACTTTCGTCTGTTAATTAAAAATTAAACATTTAAAAAAAAAAGAAAATTGGCTTAAAGCTACCTAGCCTAGATCATATTTGTTTTTCAGCTACTTATCTTACTTTAAAGTTGCTGCAATGCTTAAAAACGAACAAAATTAAATAAACAAGCGTACTTGATGTATCTTATAAACAAGGACCTCTCTCTCTCTCTCTCTCTACATTGTCGATTTTTAGGTTAGTAAAGTGTCATGTAACATATTGCAAATGAAATGAAAAGAATTAAAAAATTTGTAAGATAATAGAGGAAAAATATGGCCTTATTATTTTTATTATTAGTAAGGTTTTTTTTTAACGAACTCCTTCCGACTTATTTATGCTATGACCGAATATACCGTGGGGTTGTGGCCTAAGTGATAGCTGGTATGTAGCCGCAGGATCATTCCATACTCTTACTTACATATATATAGCATATATATATATATATATATATATATATATATATATATATATATATATATATATATATATATATATATATATATATATATATATATATATATATATATATATATATATATATATATATATATATATATATATTTCATTTTTGTTTCAATTTTCTACACAATCGCTAAATTAATGCACCTTTAAATTTTCGGAATCTCAGTCAAAAAAAGACGCAAAACTACGCTGCAGACTTGCGCTGCCAAACGTACGATATTAATATAATAATATAAATTTCGTTTTTATTAAAATTAACTATTTTTATTTAATTTCCAATTTTTCCTTATTTAATTTCTTCAAGGATTTTAAAAATATAGTTATTTTTGACGTAAGTTCTGTATTTTTTTTAAATATGTAGCTGGCTCAAACCGAATTCTAGCCTGATGACACACACACACACTCATATATATATATATATATATATATATATATATATATATATATATATATATATATATATATATATATATATATATATATATATATATATATATATATATATATATATATATATATATATATATATATATATATATATATATATATATATATATGTGTATGTGTGTGTGTGTGTTTACGCACATAAAAAATAGCATACTTTATTCATAAATTTTATTTTATAAAGAAGCAGAAAACTAAAAATTTCTAAAAGTACTGAGAATAAAACATCGATATGTAAAGTAATTGATTTTGAAAATATCATCGATATATTTATGATACTATCGTAACAAAATATTTATATCAATTAGGGATGGAGCGATACCAAAATTTTTACCGATACCGATACCGATACCAAGACTTTCAATTTCGCCGATACCGATACCGATACCTAAAAATTAGCCGATACCGATACTTATTTTTAACTTAAGATATATATATATATATATATATATATATATATATATATATATATATATATATTATGATGAAAAGTGAGAATAAAGTAGGATAGAACAAAACCATGAGGAATTTCCCAATATATATATATATATATATATATATATATATATATATATATATATATATATATATATATATATATATATATATATATATATATATATATATATATATATATATATATATACTCCTCTGGTGAACAAAGGCCGGATTCCTGCCAATATCCACCATAGTTGGGGAACTGTCGGAAATCTGTTCGCTAATAGCTGACATGACCAGAGACACGGCGTTTATAAGTGTTCAATTCAAAGGAAGTTGGGAAAACAGATAAAGGGAGTGTGTTTCAGACTTTACTAGTAGAATACGTGTAAGATTGAGCATAGCTGTTAAGTCTGATGTCGGAAAGTTGGACAGAGAAAGGATGAGACTGTGTAGAAAGTCGTGTCGTATGAGCCCTTCTCAATGGAGGAGGTATGCGATGTGAGAGTTCAGAAGAGCGGTGTCAGTTGTAATAGTGATAGTATTAAGAGAGTGACGCAACAATTCGACGGGAAGAAAGAGATTGGAGAGAGTTGGTAAGAGCAGGAAAGGTGATAAGACGAAAAGCCCTAGACTCCACCTTTTCGAGAAGAGCTGTATGTGTGGAACCACTCCAGATGTGTGAGGCGTACTCCATAAAGGGTCGAACAACACCCTTATAAAGAGCAAGCAACCACGAAGTCGCCTCAGAACTCCCAACCTCTTAGAAGCTTTCTTTCCAAGAAAGTTCACGAGAAAAAGAAATATAGAGAATATTGAGGACAGATGAAGGTTTGAGTTGAGTGTTTTCGAAGATGTCCTAATTGTGTGGAAGATTGTGTCGAGTAGAAAGATTGAGGAATTGAGTTTTTGAGGCATTGAAAACGACCATGTTTTCTATTCTCCAATTTGAAATACGAGGAAGATCAGAGGTCAGTTACTCCAATCTATACTTCTTGAATCTATAAACTGCTGTTGGGAGGGGCGTCTTTCATTGTGAAAAGAGTAATGAAGGGTGGAGTTATCGGCATAGGAGTGTATAGGAGACGAAGTAATAGAGAAAAGGTCATTGATGAAAATTAGAAAAGAGTTGGGGATAGGATAGATCCTTAAGGAGCGCCAATATTTATAGATTTATAGGGAGAACTGTGGCCGTCTACAACAGCTGCTATATTACTGCCGGAAAGAAAATTAGAGAGAAGGATAGATTCCAAGAG
>SEYY01013560.1:20000-37500 GCA_009176605.1 Armadillidium nasatum
AGAGGGAAGTTTAGAAATCAAAACTTTGTGCCAGACTCTATCGAAGGCTTTCGATATGTCCAGCGCGACAGCAAAAGATTCACCGAAATGCCGAAGAAACCTGTACGATGATTCCATGTTCAAAATTTTTACAAAAATTTATTCGGTCACAGATAAGACAAATACTGTAATAATGAATAAACGGTTCAGATTTTATATAATATGTGACTACGTTCTTTATTTTTACTACTATCGTCGTTCTAATTACTATTTTACGCGGTGCCACATATTTTTGATAAATAAACTTCAACATTATTTTTCCTTAGTTCTATTTCACATTTCAGTAACAGTGAGTGAGAATTCATAATATCCACCATTTCGCATATTTTTATATTATAAAACCTAAATAAAATAACCGACAAAATTGGAAAAGGAAACACCTGCCGACATAAATATATTTAGTTGCATAAAAGCTTTGGGTTATGGAGATAATAAAACTGTGAAATACTTTAATTATTCTTTAAAAGTGTGATTTTATATTATCAACGTTAATATAATAATTAATTATAATATATGGAATATGAACTACTAATGTTGAAGTGAATTACGAACGTGTATATATATATATTATATATATATAATATATATATATATATATATATATATATATATATATATATATATATATATATATATATATATATATATATATATATATAATTTTTTTACACATTACCACCGTTCACGGGCAAAGCCCTATTCAAGGAGGGGGTGCTAGAGCAATAGAAGAGATAAAACAACCTACAAGCCCCACCTAACGCAAATTTCGCAGGTGAGCACAGACGTGGGCTTTAAAGGAATGGAGATTAAATTCAGCAGGAAACAGATGGGAGAGAATTCCACAAAACAGGTGGTTGGAAAGGAGGCACCACAGAGAACAATCCTGGAGTTGCCTCATGTCTACACAAAATTTATGGGCAGAAAATGCACACCTTGTGCTACGATGACGACGTAAAGGTGGAAGTATCCGAGTGGACAGTTCCCTTGAGTATTTGCCGCTGTAGTAACACGAAACTCAAAGGGGATAACTATTTATATTTTTATTTCAAATTCCATTAAGATTTCAGCTTTCTCTTTAGGTTTATTTATATGATGGTTGCTTAAAGACGATTCCTATTTATCTAAGCTTGATTTCAATGACAGAGAAGGTGGGAAGGGAGTCCCATTGGAAACCTGGTAATATTTTCCAGATTTTTGTTGTAAGGCAAAGGAGATATTGGCATATACTATCTCAGCCCTTTTCTAAAGCTCGGTTTATAGGGTAAATAGTTCTGGTATTATAGACTATAATCACATGTTAATTGGCAGATAAATTGTTCTGGTAAAAGACCTTGTCGCTAGTTGTAAAACGGTTCTGGTTACAGACTGTTAAAAGCTCAGGTTATCGGCTTTCCCGTTAATACATGTTATATGGTTAACTTTTGTAATATAGGTACTTATAACAATGTTACACGAGCCTTACCAACACTTCCTCCGAAGGAATACGCTTCCATTTATATTAGTATAGTCCTTTAGAAATTAGTTGTTGAGTAAACTAGCAATTATTTTGTTCTTTGATTTTCCTACCACTCATTTAATAGGTGTATCTCGTATATTATTATTTAAAGTTTACTTGGCAATTGTTATCAAAATAAATTATCATCAAGTAAGCCAAGCTTACATCGGTGATAGTGTCCAAAACACGGCAATTTTTTTTTTTTTTTACAGAACGCCACCACTCACGGGCAGAGCCCTATTCAAGGAGGGGGCATACACATAGGGACAAAACTCATACAAACGCACACGCCTAACGCACAGACCTCAGGTGGGCGCAGACGGAAGCCTTGAAGAGTGGAAGATTAAATACAGGAGGAAAAATAGGTGGTAGAGAATTCCACAGAATAGAGGTGGCTGGAAAAGAGGTACCACAACGGGCTAGCCTGGGATTTCCTACGTCCACAAAATTGGTGCGAAAGCAGGGCACCCCTTGTTTACAATAATATATATATATATATATATATATATATATATATATATATATATATATATATATATATATATATATATATATATATATATATATATATTAGATTAATGGCCTACATGTACTCATATACTGCGTTTGAAAGTGTGCAAGTAAAGGAAGTTAGGAAAATAGGTAAAGGGAACGTTTCCCAGGCGATACCAGTAGAATACATTTAAGATTGAGCATAGTGGTTGAGTCTGACGTCAGATAGCTGGGCAGAGCATGGATGAGACTGTGTAGAATGGCGTTGTGGTAGGGGACCTAATTAAAGGAAGTTTTGTTTTTGGTATAAAGGTGAAGGGAAATTTCGGTGGTTGTTTTTATGTTAAGAAAGAAAATAATCATAAAATAAATAAATAGGATATTTAAGATGGAAAGAAGATTAGAAATAATTAAAGGTGAATATATAAAGAAAGAATAATAAAAGTATATAAAATTGGTGTGAGTATGGTTAAATGAACCATGATAATTAATAAATAATTATACAATCGAAATAAGAAAACAAGAAATCGGACACTGTGAAGGAAACAAATCAGCTTAGGGTGTCCTAGTATAGTTTGGAATTCAACATGGTGGATGAATAATTTTAGAAAAAAAAGATTAGTCCAAAAAATACTGACACGGGCAGGAGAAAATTGTTACACCCGTTCCTGAAAATGCTAAAATAGTCAAACTTCGTACCTCCGACAACATTTACGAGAGCTCAGTCATTGAAAATTTTTGATGAGGATTCATCTACGTCACGGCACCAAAAAGTTATGTCGTAGTTACGTGTTAAAGGATTTTTTAATTGAAGCGGAACGAATAGAAAAACTTAAAGGACACAGATATTTAAAAAGATATATAAGGTTTAGAAAAAATATAATCGAAAGAAACGGATTGTTGTTTTATCAAGAAAATGGAATAGAACTTCCACTTATCGGATATGAAGATTTAAAAAATTTAATTATTGATTATCACAAAGTACATTACCATCCAGGACGAGATAAAATCATACAGAAAATGAAAGAAATCATATGGAGTCCACTTATTTGACATCTGAGTGAGTAAATCCCTAGAGTATGTAATAAATGTCAGCAGCGAAAAATACTACCAGCTAGACAACAGAGACCACCTACTTGGAAAAAACCGTACGATGTGGTAGCTATAGATTTAATAGAAATGCCAAAAACTATCAGGTCAAAAGTATATTCTTGTATCTGTTGACATGTATTCGAAGTGGACATCTGCAATAGCTTTACCCGATAAAACCGCTACTACGGTGCTTAAGGCATCTTAAAACCATGATTGCAACATTTTTGAAAGATCCTTTAGAAGTGCAATCGGATAATGGAAAAGAGTTTACGAATCATTTGTTTAAAGAGTTTCTGAAAAAGAAAGAAATAAAACACCGGTGCACTGTAACTAATATGCCCAAAACTAACGGGCTGGTAGAAAGGGTAAATAAAACCTTATTAAACATGTTCCGTATGATAGACAAGATAGAAGAGTGAGGATACACATTTACCAGATATAATATCTGTTTATAATCCCACGTATCACCGAGAATTAAGGAAAACCCCAGCTCGAATATTTATGAGTAATGTGGAAAAAGAACAAAACGAAGATAACACATGGGGAAAACAACCCAAGAATTATGAGCCATACAAGGTTAATGAATTAGTACTGAGAAAGATCATCCTGAAGGGCCATAATGTAACTAATAAATTAGCTGAAAAATACCATGGCCCATTTAAGATTATTAAGAATTATGATAATGGAGTAATGTATGATATACAACATCAGTATAGAAATATCATACTATATAAGGTACATCACAAACAGTTAAAAAAGTGTATGAGACACCAGAAGACTTAAATAATGTAAATCAAGAACAATCATTAGAGGATATCACCAGTGAAACTTCACAACCAGATTTTGAAGGATTTACAGAAGAGGCGCAAAATATGTTTCGAATCAACTGGGAAAAGGTGTCTATATAATATTCAACTGAGACCGGAAACAGTGGAATACAAATACCCATCACCTAGGAATGAAGTAGGTTCTCTGGTGTCAGATCATCATATCACTTACAATATGGAGCCATGGATATGGAGTGAGATCTATAAGGACTATTCGGGAGATCCCATAAGAGTTATAACAAGAGATTCCACAGGTATTTGTCAAGAGATAAGGGAGTTAGAAGAAGATGAGCTCCATTCAGTAAGAGATTTTTCTTTCAACTTTTCGGGCTTCACCTGAGTTTCCTTATATATAAAATCATAAACGTGTAAATTAATTTTAGTAATTAACGATATTAAAGACTAAGTTAATCGATTTCAAAAACAATAGTAAAAGTTAGTTAAAAAAGTTATATTTTGTTGATTATTTACAAAATAATAAAGATTAAAATGTTATCGTTTTAATAAAGAGTTTAATTTTCAGGAATGTAGCAGAGGAATGCAGTTCGTCAATTATTTATTTTATATGACAAAAGTTTTGAGAAATAATATTTATTTATGTATATTTATTTTTAGATTATGAATTGGGGAGACAAAAAGGTCGTGATCGTTGGAGACAGTCGGGTAGCAGAGTTGGAACAAGTTATAGAAGGATGGAGACCTAAGAATCTTGTACGCCACACCAAATCGGGGATGAATACAGAAAAAGCATTGCTTAAAATCGACCAAATGTTATTACAAATCAGGACCCTATCTGTCTCATAATTCTTATGGGTCTTCATTGCGATTTTATCAAATTGGAAATTTGGCGAGATACTGGTTGCACCATTATGGTACCCAATAGACAATTAGATATCTCCATGTTAGTTAAAAATATAAAAGATAAGTTAATGGAATGGAAAGCAAACCACCCTTACCCCCAAATTATAATAACGGTACCCTACATTCCCAACTTTGGTCAGTATAATAGTAGCAGATTATATCGAAAATTAGATCCTGATCAAGTACCTATTAAATACCCCAATCATATCAATTAGCTCTTTACTAAACAAATGAAAGGAATAATAGATAAGTTTTTCCAAAATTGGAATAAAGAATTAACACCAAGACCAATAGCATTAGCACGGATGGAATATTTGGGAAATCTTAGAAGAAAACAATTCGGGGCGAGAGTCGCAAGACCATTCCAAGGATCAACATGGGATGGACTTCATTTTGCCGGGTCCACTGTGGGACACTTCTGGAAGCTAATTAAACTATATCATGTATATTTAAATAAACACCCAGGTAAATCCTATCAAGTGCCAAACAGAAACAAGCTATCGAGAGCTACAATAGAAAACCAAATGAGTCAGCTAAGCGCACAACCTAGGGTCCAACCTAGAGAACCTCGGAAGTATATTCGGGGAAGGCCTCAAAGGAAAAGGTATCTCAAATCACTTCTTTTCTAGAGGCAATCACATACACAAAATCCTAGACAGCGAGGAAATTAGAGAATAAATGATGCTAGAGATTATAATACACCCTCAGGAGCTAGTACATCATACAGAGGTTCCTATAGAGCTCTGGATGATGGTGATTTACGAAACAAGCTTCAAAATCGGATAAATCAAAGTCCTTACAAAATGAGAAACTCAAGACAGGGAGGAAGTATCCATGTCGAAACAAGGACCTTCTTTAGAAAAATATCCCGACGTTATTGACCGCTTTACCAGAGTAGTACCTACCGCACCTAATAAAAGCTTTAAGAGGGAGGTGTGGTAGGGGACCTAATTAAAGGAAGTTTTGTTTTTGGTATAAAGGTAAAGGGAAATTTCATTGGTTGTTTTTATGTTAAGTTAAGAAAGAAAATAATTCTAAAATAAATAAATAGGATATTTAAGATGGAAAGAAGATTAAAAATAATTAAAGGTGAGTAAATAAAGAAAGAATAATAAAAGTATATAAAATTGGTGTGAATATGGTAAATGAGCCATGATAATTAATAAATAATTATACAAGCGAAATAAGAAAACAAGAAATCGAACAATGTGGAGGAAACGAATCAGCTTAGGGTGTCCTAGTTTAGTTTGGAATTCAACATGGTGGATGAATAATTTTTAGAAAACAAAAGATCAGAGTTCAAAAAATACTGACACGGGCAGGAGAAAATTGTTACACCCGTTCCTGAAAATGCTAAAATAGTCAAACTTCGTACCTCCGACAACATTTACGAGAGCTCAGTCATTGTAAATTTTTGCGGAGGATTCTTTCTGTTCCAACGGCTGATGAGTCAAGTAGTGCTAAAAGAAAAAAAGTTCCTTGACTTAAATATACGCTTATAAATTGGTAAATTATAAGAATTTAGTAATAATTCCGTCTTTTCATATTGATATAGTTTGATAAATTTTGAAAGTATTGAAAAAGTTATATAAAATTTTAATGTTTTTATATTATAATTTAAAACTAGTTTGAGGTGTTACGAATTAATTTAAAACTCGTTTGAGGATTACGAATTAGATACACCTCTGATATTTTGACATTGTAATTTAAAACTCGTTTGAGGTATTACGAATTTAAAACTCGTTTGAGGGACTACGAATTAATTAGATACACCTCTGATATTTTGACATTGAAGTTAAAAACTAGCTCGAGGTATTACGAACTAAATTAAAACTCGCTTGAGGGATTACGAATTAATTTAAAACTCGTTTGAAGTATTACGAATTAAATTAAAACTCGTTTGAGGGAGTACGAATTAAGGAAACTAGTAATATATATATATATATATATATATATATATATATATATATATATAATATTATATATATATATATATATATATATATATATATATATATATATATATATAGTTGTGATGGATAACACTGAAACTAATCACAACCTGTATATTGCTTGACAAATTAAGAAATATTAATATATCCTCGTAACTGGCATATATATGTATAAAGCTATTTATGATTTATAAGATTTTATAACATATCTGGATTATATTGGAATTAGTTATTAAAATTAAATAAGGTTGATATTTTTAGTTATTTATATTGGACCTTTACTGAATTTGTTGGATTGATTAAGTCGTATAAACTGATAACTTAGTTGTGTAATAACGGTATTTGAAAATTTAGTTAATTCGTAAACAATACGTACTTTAAAAAACTGGATATTTTCTTCAACATCTGTAAAGAAACTTGAAGATATTTGGCCAGTTGGTTCCATTATTGAGCAGCTTGCATTTGAAAATTTTTAGATAATTTTCCTTTAACATTTGAGTGATTGACGACTTTCCGAACATTAGTATTTAAATTTTAGATCGTGAATAACTTAAATTAATTGTCTGGGCCCCAGATATCTAAGAATTCCTCCTCAAACTTTTTTAATATATCCAACTATAACTTAATTCATAATTTCCGTTCTAAGGGTGGAGTTTGTGCCTACGTAAACACCAACACTCCGGTAACACGTCTTGTGAATCTTGAATCTCCTAACTTCGATGTTCTATGGCTTAAAATCTTTCTCCGTACAACTGCAATAATCTTGTGCTTCTGCTACTATTCTCCTAATAGTATAATATATAAATAATAATCAACATAAAATAGGACCTTATTTATTATTAATACATTATGTGACTGGAAGATTAAACATCAATCTGAGGGAGATAAAAAATTTATACTCACTCTTTAAATTTTTTCAATCTTGTCGTTAAACGTGGTAAGAGCAAAGTGCCTACCATGTTAAAACATAGTCAACAACAAATTTTGATGTTGCCATTCAAAAGGATATCTAGCTTTAGGGTGTATTTTGACAATTTGAAAAACCATAGATAGCTTTATCCAGTAAGATGCAAAATATAAAGATTTTCTAATAACTTTTCTAATACTTAAGTTGTTGGACGTGAGGCGGAAACCTTTAAGGAATGTTTCCCGAACAAAATTTTGGGAACGGGCAAGAAATTTGATAAAAACTTCAAGCAATTACATAAATGAAGAGAAGGAAAAATAATAAAATGGAACAGGGAACAGGAGAAAAATTGGTAGAGAAAAAGATGTTACCAAAAAAAATCCTTTTCCCGGTCATACATCGTCTTAAGCTCTACAGAACATTATAAATGTTAAGTTCTTTGGGTTGATCTTCAAATCTTGTGGCCATGAATTCTTACTTACTAATAACGAACTTAAATATCTATTAAACAAAATTAATTCAAGACAATGAGCAGTACACCACGCTTATGGAAAGGGATCATCGCTTCCAATAAAGTATTCTGTTCAAGAAAGCGAAGGAAGTGTATTCTAAGTCGCTGTCATTAAAGAGTGACTCTGCTTATTTGTGATACCCGAAGCATATTCTAATGATGAACCACGCTTTTAACAACTACGTGGACACCGTCTTGTGTTTACCAACATGTGTAGGACCACATGCTCAGTTCTTGCGGGGTGTCCGGCCGGAGTTCAATTCGTGGAGATGTTGCATGATGGGTTACATTACACACCATTGTGCGTGTACCATTTCTTTGATTCTCTCCGCTGGCTGGGACGATGGTTGGTTCTTCGTGGGAAAAAGGGGTCGTCTCTAGCTGTGCCGGTAGCTGCCTTTGTTCCTTCTTCTGCCGTTGACCTAAGTCATACCAGCTAGAGTACATCTGGGGGTGGGTAGGTGACAGGTTCTCCCACTGTGATACCTGTAGAAACATTGGTGGCAGTTTCGCTTTCTGAGTATCCGGGGAGATCGTCAGTCGACCTTCTACTGGAACAGGATGCTGTTGAGTCGCAAGAAGTCCAGCAGACTGCGAATCTTTTTGCGGAAAGGCATATGCTGGACATAACTTCAGATCCGGTGGCTCCATCACCCATGGCCATTCAGAGTATGTTGCCCGTAGTACGAAACCCTGTGTTGTAAACACCAACAAAAGATAATATGCGTGGACGAGAGACCATCACGTCCCGGGTGTTGCAGCTCAGAAATCTGGATGAATTTCAACCAGCAGCTGGGGTATTCTCGATCGTTCCAGAGACCACTCACATCCCATCTCATTGGAGTAAGAAGCTCGAGGGGTTGGGAAAACCTAGTCCACAGGAGTCTTCAAAAGCAGCGATTATTTCAATATCTTCCCCTTTGGTGTTACATCCTTTGCCACAGACAAAAGAGGGCCAGCTTTGGTTCTATTTACAAGGACTGGAACGTTCCTTGGTACTGGAGGAAGCGAGCGCTGCTCTGCGACGGGATATTCTGTCAAGGGCTCAATAGATGTTGGAATGGATGAGTGAAGTGAAGACTGATCCTCCTGTGTTATAGGCGTATTCTGCATTATCATTATGCAGTAAGGCATATTCTGTCTGTACAAATAATTGCTTTTATTGAATATAAATGGACATACTCCAAAAGGACATTTGTACATAAATATTAACAATAGAAAGGTTAAAATAGAATGGAACAATAAAGGTAAATTTTATTTTGTATTTTGTTATCACAGTTTAGTAGTGAGGATTTAATAAAGAATTTTTTGTGTGTTTAATTTTCGCGTTCTATATATTTTGAGCTCATGCTGTGAAGCTCAGTTTTCCATTACTTTAATTATAGAAATGGTTATGTATTTATTTTTTTCATATCATTTATTAAATAGTAAAGTTCATATCCTTGAAATATTTAACCTAATGGCTAATGTTGTAAAGCCATAATGGCATTATTTATATGCATTTCACAATTTTGGCTCAGGTTGTCAAGCCATGGGTGTGATATTCTAAATATACATTTCACATTTTGGCTAATGTTGTAAAGCCATGATGTTGATATTATATATTTACATCTATTTTCTTGGCTAATGTTGTGAAGCCAATTTGATAATATTTTTGAAGATTTTATATATATATATATATATATATATATATATATATATATATATATATATATATATATATATATATATATATATATATATATATATATATATATATATATATTAATCGATGCTTTAACATAGAGCCTTGGTGGGACTCGAGAACTCGATAGTTTGTTTACATCTTTGTAGAGCCTGAAGCTAGAACAAACTCGGCGGCTGCATTTTGTATTCTTTAAAAATGATCTTATTTTGAGTGAGGGGTAATGTAAGAGGCTGGCTGTTGTCGAGTATATTTTTCTCGTATCAGATTGCATGGAGTTTTCGCTGAAGAATAGTCTTACCTGCTTGCTTGCTTTGCCGTTATGCTTTTTCATTCTGGCTGTGCTTGGGATCCACAATATTAATGTATATGTGCGGTGTCCCTGACTGGAGAGCATGAAAGGAGATTGATGTTAACTTGCTTGTGCTTAGATGCGTTAA
The DNA here is from genome assembly GCA_009176605.1 of Armadillidium nasatum. Lineage (NCBI taxonomy): Eukaryota > Metazoa > Arthropoda > Malacostraca > Isopoda > Armadillidiidae > Armadillidium > Armadillidium nasatum. The sequence goes on from SEYY01013560.1 coordinate 30,301, forward strand.
TGTTATTCTTCTATGTTAAATTTATTTATTTATATTTATTGAATTCGCTTTTGTGTGTGATTGTAAAATCTTATGAGCTATTGTTTCCATTTCAGGCGATAAATAAAACAGGTTATTTTTACATCCAGTTGGATTTCTCATTATTCAAGACGGCATATTATCCTTCCAAGGGTAGGTTTATATTCTTTATGATTTTGTTGATTAATCCATTATGTATTAAGATTATTTAAATTAAGTTGAAACACTGGGGTAATTAATTATAATTCTTACAGTTGCCAGTCTAGGGTCCTATTGTCAATCTAGGATCTTTTTACCTAGTAACCGTCCAGGTCTCATTCCTGAGTACCAGTACCGATTATTGTGCTCAACATATGATCTCATTATTTGTAATCCATATACAAAGTCATATATTCTTTGAGAACTGACTTATTACTTGACTATGGAAAAGTAATCTGGTATCCATTACCGGTCGTAATCTCAATCTCTATTTACAATCCCTGCTGACTTATCATAATCTAGTCAGCGATTGTGGGTGTATACTCATTACTGGAGAAGTTCCGGTCTCGCCAGGTTATTGAACTGAGAATACTCAATCTATATACAAAGATAAATTAAACCTTGTCTCTTAACAATATTGAGTTTACTAGAGTAATATTAATTGATTATAATTATCATATTCTTATATTTTTTAAATGGGAGTGTAGTAATTATTGTATGAATTTATTGTTATATACATATTCTATACTTTTCTAGATTACTATTTATTTTGTTATTGAATAATATATATTTCCTATTTTTAATGAATTATATTTTTATACATTTTTGCTAAGAGTTTCATTTCGTAGCATAGCCTCCTAAATTACACAATTCAGAGCATCCTGCCATATCGAACCTGAGTGGTTCTTAGATCTTTGTGCAAACCGAGGTGAGCGGGAGCTCCCTAGTCTTCTTAGTCGTCTCTCTTTCTATCTGGCCGTCTAAGGTCGATTGGTTTTTCTATTCGGTTAGGGACGAGTGTCGTCCATCCACTTGCCTTAACAAATATATATATATATATATATATATATATATATATATATATATATATATATATATATATATATATATATATATATATATATATATATATATATATATATATATATATATATATATATATATATACACCACCAGTATGATTTTGTACCATTTCAAATAAATGCTTTTTAATCATTAATTATTGAGCACAGCGTCATTTTGAAGGACTGGTATGATTTCATTCCGTTTCAGAAATGTTCGTTCAAACGAAATAATTAAAAACATTCACTTGTATTTAGCATAAATCTACATGGTGTCAAGGTACTTGTGCGTTGATACATTCCTCATTTTCAGACACACACCAAATGAAATTAATTGATCAGCTGGATATGGTACAATGCTGAAAGCAGTTTCACAAGTAATTAAGAGAAGTTGCAGTACCACAAAAATAAGGTTAAACTGATGTAATCGGATAAATAAAACAATCAATTCAAACTGGTATAGGCCATGTAAAAATTTTCCTGGATATCATAACATGGAACAGAGTCTCCTCCTAAACACGTCGACCGTTAAAAAACAATTTTCAAAAGGGCGTATTTGGAAGTTGACGGCTACAGGATTACTCCAGATCAGAAGTTTGGATGCTTGAATTACTCCAGGGTCACCACTATGAAACTGTGTGGTATGTGAAAAGTTCTGAGCTGAACAATGTAAACAAATGAATGTAATTAATGAACACAACTTCAACAACAGGTTTATTTGGATAAGGTCAATACCAGAAGAAAGGTAAAATACAGGAACAAGGCTAAAAAACTTTAGAAGACATGTTAAACATGTGTCAATACAACGAATATGCCACATTCCTAGTCTCAAGAATATACTACCGCATTGTTTGACCTTAATATATAGTAGTGCTCTTGTAGGGTTAAAGATAACAATAAATGCAATACAAATAATGGGTAAGGTTGCTGGTAACTTTAACTAATAATAATAATAGATAAAATGTTATTGTAAGAGAAAGTTGTACCAAAGAATTTACTGGTGATCAGCTAATGTGAGAGCCACAAGACAGCAAACCAGCTGTAGCCTGAGGAGACAGTTGTGGCTGGGGGATATTTGGTGTCCAGCAAGCGGCGGGTGCCTACACATGGAAAAAAAGGAAACACCTAGTAAGAAAAGAAAAATAGTAACACTGATATAAGTATAATAGGTATTAACAGTATAAGATAAGGTACTAGGTTTGTCGTTGTTACCAGATAGAAGTACAGACACGCCAAATGAAATTAATTGATCAGCTGGATATGGTACCAATGCTGAGAGCAGTTTCACAAGTAATTAAGAGAAGTGTAGTACCACAGAAATAAGGTTAAACCGATGTAATCGGATAAATAAAACAATTAGTTCATGCTGGTATAGGCTACATAAAAACTATCCTGCATAACATAAAATGGAACCGAGTCTCCTTCCAAACACGTCGACTGTCAAAAAACAACTTTCAAAAGGTCGTATTCGGACGTAGCGGCTGCAATTTTATTATATATATATATATATATATATATATATATATATATATATATATATATATATATATATATATATATATATATATATATTTTTTTTTTTTTTTTTTTTTTTTTTTTTTTTTTTTTTTTTTTTTTTTTTTTTTTTTTTTTTTTTTTTTTTTTATTTTTATATAAGGCATTTTTATTTAAGAATTTATCAATTTATATTTATTTACAAATTATGATTATGTTGGTTTACAATTATTATTTATTTATCCATAAGGAACGCATGGTTACCTATTTACCATAGTTATTTATCATATTCATTTATGCTTGTTTATATTTGTTGGTGCTTATTAACATTATAATATGTTATGCTTTGCAAAGGTTGTTGATGCTATGTGCTTATTGCCCAAAGTTAATATATTGTAGCACATGCTGGTCGAAGAAAAAAAAAAAAAGAGAGAAAAGTGATATTTTACTATGCTGATTGCTTATTGCTTTGGTTCATATGTATTGATGTACTAATGCTTGAAAAAATCTATTCAGAATTATTCATTTATTTTTCATTTCTTTAATTATGTAACGTATATCTACAAGTATTTATTATCTCTTTCCAGATGATACATATTCTAGTAATCGGTGACTCGGAGGTAGTTGCTTTTCGGAGGGCCGCTGAGGAGCTGGAGAAGAGGTACCTGGCTACTTTTATTTTTGATGCCGTGCCTGGTCGAAGTATTCTCGACAGTGAACAGAAGTTACGTCAGATATTCGCACGCCACCTTGATATAGTACTCACCTTGGGCCTCACGTTTTATTTTTGGATAAAGTCCCAATGGTTTGCTCTCCTCATTCAAACTGGTTACTAACAATCCAAACGTTCGCTTAGAAAACATTGTCCAGTTCATGCAGGAAGCGTATCATTTTTGTAGTATGGTAAATACTCAGGTGAAAATGTATCTAGTATTACCCAGTCCAGTGTGAAGAACATCTACGATTTTAATGTCTCTATCATTAATAAAAAATATTCGAACCAGGCCGCGCAATTGTTATCTGACATGGATAAAGATTTCCGATTTGCGAAGACTCATCTAGTCAGTACTGCTTGTGGGATATATGTGGAACAGCAGATGCTTCACAGCGAGGAATATTGTGGAGTGGGAAAAATATTCTGATGATGCATCACGCTCTGAATCACTTTGTACGTGACATCTGTCAAGGCACTACTCGCTGGGCTCCACATGCCAAGTTTTTAAAAGGATTGGATGGCAACTTCAGTTTTCCGAAATGGTGAACGACGGATTACATTACACGTCTCACTGTGTCCTCATGTTTTTCGAGAGTCTCAATCCCTATAGTCGTTGGCTAAGAGTTCGACAGTTTCCATCGCCGTCGCCTAGTCCTACAACGGAGGGTTTATTTGTCCCGGAGGCGTTGACCTCATCGCCTTCTCCAGTCTCTTCAGAGGTGGAAATGAAAGAGATAATCTATGTAAATGTGGTTGTACCGCAGGATGAGAGTTCCTTGGGTGAAACACTCGATTTAGATATCCGTGGGGAACCGGCGCTGGCTGTTGCTAGTGTAGCCCAGTTTTCAGAAGTCGAGTCCACATCATCAGATGATTCGGTAATTACCGTTATTCCAGCTGTCACTACTTCTGTGCGGTCACTGCTGTACAGAATTCATCGTTGTCGCCAGCAGATAAGCAGAGAATCTGGTTTTATTTAAAGGGAGTGGAGCGTTTTAATGCCCCAGATGCGCCACAAGAAAAAAGATCCGAGGTTTGTAGTGTGGCACGAAACATGATAAATTTAATTGAGAGGGGAGATGATGATCCTTTGTTGAGTGCGTAATTTCGTGGTATCTATATATTAGTGCTCTTATTTTTCAAAATATGATGACCAGACAATGTGTGGTAGGACGTGCGCTAACTCTGCTTTTACTAATATCATTCAGTAAAACATGGAGTTTCATTATTATATTTTTTGGGGGGTGCTATATATTCGAATACAGTGTGTGAAAAACTGCATATAAAGTGATAATATTTCTATATTTTTATATGAACGTTTTGTATTAAAGTCATACCTAACAATATAATTTTATTTTATTAAAAAAAAATAAAAATTGGAGGGGATAATCTTGTCTAATTTTGTTTAATGTGCTGTCATTTTTATTTAACACGGTTTCGTGTTTTATGGCATTATTTTTTTTTGTTTGTAGTGATTTTTTTATTGTCATAATTACATGTATATTTATACATGTCCTTCTCCTGTGACTTGATTGGTTGGAGGAGGTTGCTCACGATTGCTCGAGTTCTTGTTTTTGTTATAAACAAGATGTAATATAGCTCTGTCTAGCTAAGAGTGGGTTTCTTTTTTTCTTTCATATGTTTGTATGTAGTATGTGTGGTTGGTGAAAGAAAAGGAGCTTTTCTTTGGTGATGGGTAGTGTAATAATCCGCATGAGCATTACTATAGGTTCATGGGTTTGTGCATTGTTGTTTATTCTTGTGTTGTTGCTAAGTAATTTTCACCCTGTATCCGGTAATGACCTGATACACTGCCAAAGTGCTCCTTTATGTTTGTGTTATTAGGAGGAAAATATTATTTATTATTCAGTTATATTTACATGAGTGTGTGATGGTTTATAAATAAGTTTTTCTGAATTTCAGCCAGTAGTTAAGTTTTTTTTTATTGGTATATATATATATTCTTGCTATATATTAGATGATTCTTGCCCTCTCAAGTAGTGAACTATCCTAATTAGGGTGAGTACCTTATATACGTTTTATTGCATATTAATTGGGAGTTAATTTTGATTATTTAATTGATTTTCGTTAATATATGATCTTGTATATTTTGTTAGGTTTAAGAAGAAGAAGAGAAGAGGAAGAAAATAGCTATTCCGGGATCTATAGTGGAGAGACTTGATTTGGAAGGAGTTTTAGAAGGAGAAATTTATTATTTCATTTACCTATATTTTATGTATATATCTTTTTCAGATTTAACAGGTTTAATAAAAAGGTGTTGGTTAAAAAAAAATGGGAATAAAGTAAATGGTCATAGTTTTCTCCCTTTAAGTTTAATTTTTGATAAAGTTTGATCAGGAAAGCTAATAATTAATTAATAATAGAACTATAAGTTATAGAGTATAAAACTCTAAAGGAAAAAGAATAATTTTTATTTGAAGAAATTACTAATTCCAAGCATATTGGATAGCAGGGGGCATTTTTCTCATTGTAGGATCTGGGTTTCTATATCTCTGGGCGCTCAGTATTATAGTTGTCCTGGGGGCTTTAATGGAATTAGGCTAGACTCTGTTGTCTGGTGTTTGAATTAGTCATAAGGCAACAACATCAGGAGCCGTGAATAAAACAACAAGGTAAGATAAGTAAAATTCTGATTCTGTATCACTCTAGTCTATTAGTTTAATCAGATCTGATAAGGTTTTATCACTTTGTGTTAAAGATTCCAGTTCCGGGATCCAATCAAAAGATCCAGTTATATTCAGAGTTATGAATATTCGCCACACTCATTGTTAGGTCGAAGTTGAACTCAATATCACATAATCTGGAATATAGCGAAAACATTTATATTCTATCGCTATTAGTGATGGCATCCGCATCCGCATCCGCACTAAAATCAACATCCGCATCCGCATCCGCATTTTGAAAATTCAACATCCGCATCCACATCCGCATCCGCACTTTTAAAAATTCAACATCCGCATCCGCACTTTTAATTCAATATCCGCATCCGCATCCGCACTTCTCCAAAATTCGACATCCGCATCTGCATCCGCATCCGCAAATTAGAAAATATGACATCCGATCCATCACTAATATATATATATATATATATATATATATATATATATATATATATATATATATATATATATATATATATATATATATATATATATATATATATATATATATATGCGAATTGTAGATCAGAGTGAGTGAGGGTGAAGAGAGAACTATCGGATTGGTTTAGCATAGGAGTGGGATTGAGACAGGGGTTTGTAATATCTCCATGTTATTTAATCTATTGATGAATGATTTACTTAGAAAAATGGAGAGAGAAGGGTAGAGTATTACGTTGAGAAATATGGAGGGTGAATGTGAGGTGAATGCTTTAGGTTTTGCAGATGATGCGGCATGTGCTGGTGGCAGAATCTGGAGAAAAGATGAGAATACTTGTGAGAGAGTTTGAAGGGAAATGTGCAAACACGAGATTGAAATTCAATCCAGCGAAGAATAAAGTTATGAGGATTGGAGGTGGGGATGAGGAAATGTGGAGGGAGGAATTGGTTTGTAGAAGTGTGAGAATGGAAACTTGAGGAGGTTAATGAATTCAAATATCTAGTAATGTTGGGTGGAAGGTAAGGGTGGGACGGAAAAAGGAATAAAGAACAGAGTGGTAGAAGGAATGAAAGTATTGGGGGGCCTAAGAAAAGTATGAAAGAAAGGAAAATTTCGAAAGAAATAAAGATAAGAATGTTGAATGTATGTGTTCACCTTCTGTATTGTATGTGTGTGAAACATAGACGATAAGTGCTCGGTCGAGAAAAAGTTTCAATGTCTTTGAGATGAAAGATTTGAGAGCGATATATAAATTGAGAAGGATTGATAGGATTAGAAATGAAAGAATAAGGGAGATGTGTAAATGGAAGAAGG
>SEYY01013560.1:40000-50000 GCA_009176605.1 Armadillidium nasatum
TAAATGGTATTACTTAGCCAGCAAATTTAGAGCTAACTATAAACTCAAGTTTATAAAGTCATTGATGGAAATATTGATCAATCGTATTTTGCAGGATTCGAAACCTCTTTATAACATTTGGAAACCAATATAAACAAAACAAGACTAGTATACCTGTAGATATAGTTTTTGAAAAGCTAAGTAAAATACTTAAAAAATCTCAATTTTACTACCAAGTTTCATTAGAATATAGCAACCATGCTATTCATATTTTAACGAGAAATGATGATATAAGGAGTTTAGAATTCGTCACTAGGAAGAATAAGTGGTTGAGACTGATGTTTTATAAAGGAAGAGAAAGACAATATGTCCAAAAAGAATTATGCGTTTCTGTGAAGAAAACTAAAGGCCTGAAACCAAAAAATAAATTCAGTAAAGAAAGGTGATGAGTACAAACCTAATTATGATCAAAACTGAAATAAAGGAAATCTTTGAGATGCGAGAAAAGTAAATATTCACAAAGGCGTACAAGAAGTAAACAATGAGAAAAAATTATACAGAAGGTAAAAAATCTTGAAGAGATACAAGAAAAAAGAAACATTCCCGAGAGTTCACAAGAATTTAACAGAAATGAAGAAATCACACAGAAAGAAGAAGAAATTGATTTGAATAAAAATGAAATTTTACTGCTTCAAGGAGTCAAAGGAAAAAGAACCATTTCTGGAGCCAGCTCATCTAACAGTAGTTCTAGTTCCAGCTCTTCGTCAACATAATGTCTCAGTATTGAGCTAAGCCCATGTTCTAGTATTTGTGGAGATGTAAATACTAGTTAAGTTAGTAAATAAGTTAACGAATGACGAAAATGTCACTTATTATTTATTAGTATGCCTTAAAACTAAGAAGGAAGCTAATATAAAATGTAAATAATTAATGTAATATGACGAAAATTTGACAATCTCTTTTATTTTATTGAAATTATTTAATTTAAGAAGGAAGTTGTGGAAAGTTTTTATTATAAATATACAAATAATAATTATTTAGCGAATTATAAGGAAGAGGGATGCTTATAGAGTTAACAAAAAGATAAATGTCTGTACAAAAGTAAACAGCTTTACCTTTTCTTTCTCCAAATAAATGACATGAATTTTGTAGTATTGTTACTTCGATTTATCTTATTTAACTTCTTTCTCTCAACTGAAATCTTAGAGGTCTTTGGCGCCCTGTTAGGAAGCCGATCTTCATAAAAAAATTCCAGAGAGAACACTTTTCAAATTTGGTTAAAATTGTTACTATTTTACCTTCACTTAACGAAATCTGCATAACTGCTCTAAGCTTCTGATTGAGCGCTCTTTTGACCATGAGGTCGGGTGACTCATTCTCTGAGTCATTTGAGTTGAAGTGGAATAAGACCTACTCATTTTGTAAGGAGAATTTTTAAGAAAGAATTTTAATTATTTTTAATTTATTTTTTATAAGACTAAAGTATGTATTAAAATTTTTAAATTGTACAGTTTATTGTGGCTTCAAGGTTCCATTTACGCCAACCTATTATAAGTGAGTCATTAATGACTACAAATTATTCTACAATACTACAAAATTCAATTTATCTGGAGAAAGAAAAGGTAAGGCTGTTTACTTTTGTTCAGATATTATCTTTTTGCTAACTCTACTCGTATGAGCATCCTTATTCATTGTAATTCGCCAAATAACAACCCCTTAAATACAAAAAAATCGATATTATACCAGATTATACCAAAAGTCTCTCGTAGTATCTATCACTTTCGTAACTTCTTTATGCACGACTTAAAATACAATTCCATCTACTATCTATTCTTTTTGTGCCACAGAACTTTGCCAAAGTGTGTACTCACTGCATTTTCAGAATTCTCAATGTTCAGCACGTGAGGGAACCCAAACGGAAAATGAGTCCGCTAACGCAACTGTAGATTTGGAAATAATTGGAATAGTTTTTTTGGGGGGTTTGACAATTCCGCTTTCCGATAGAAAACTGTAGAAGTGGCAAATAATCCAATCATCAATTAAATATTTCAAGAACCTCATTGTCTAGAAATTCTTGAAATAGAGTGGGATGATTCGGCATTGATGCTGGATTCTAATATTATGAATTTAAGTAATACGTCCTTTGAATCAAGAAAACAAAAAATCTATGAACGAAAACACGGTTGACATAAATGAAGTGGATCATGATGATGCACTAAATCCCGTAAATGAAGAATCATTCAAGAAATTTGAAGAAATAACCCAATCTCTTGGCCAATTACTTCAGTTTCTGGAAGAGAACTTTCAATTGGCACAAATATCGTCCGTTCCTAATTTGGAAGATTTAACTTTTATTTGATTGAAGGAGCAATGACCTTAAGAAACCATAAAAATAATTGATGAAACGTCAATTGAACAAGTTACAGCGGCGTCTCCAAAATTTGTCGTAGAAACGCCTGTTAGACGACTATAGCCAGGAATGCTCCCATGTAGTGAATACACAGCTTGAGTGGCACTTAGTTTCTAAAACTGTCTCTGTTACTGTTCCTAATACAAAGACAAACAATAAAATGAGTTCGGGACAAGTATATTGGAATCAGGTAGTTATAATCACCAAATTACTGATATAAGTATGAATAATTTTCATATTGGTGATAAGGAAAGTGAATGATTATGTCCCACTCTAAATATTAAATGCATACACTTGATTTATTGAACCACATTTGACTCACAAACTAAAACCAGCGTGTGTGACACCTAAACCTCCAGTCTTTTTAGCTTTAGAAGCTATTTTTGCTATATCAAGTACTTGTCGAGTCATAATGCTTGTGGATTGGGACTAGAGTTGTAGGGGAAATATTTCCAACACATGAGGAAGAATTCATATTTGTGTACCACCCATTTACATATTTGAAACATCAGAATTTTTATTAAGTTAGTTATTTATATGGAAATGGGATTAAACTGCTACGAGAGGAAGAAACCCTCAAATCTCAAAAATAAAAATAAATCGGCTCCTCATGCTGCGTATCTAAGACGTGAATCTCTTATGTTGGATTCCCCCTTATTACCTGATTACACGGGACAAACATATTTCTCCAATATTTCTTATTAACAATAAAATTTTCACAAAAATCCAGGATGAGAAGACTAGAGTCACTGGTTGTCAAGGGAAGGTTGGGCTCACAGATTTCAAAAACTTAAGAACTTCTTTACTGGATGACTATCCTTTTACATACCAGGCTCCAGCTGTACCACCATCGTTAATAAGGTATGATATAAAGCACGCGATCCATAGACAAAACATCAACAAGAGAAACCGACCGAGTAGAGTTTTTATAGATTCGTTGATTTAAACCAACCATAGACTTCCAGAGACGGTTTATTAGGTTCCCCTCACAACTATACTATAATAAACAAGGAACAACAGTCCTTATCCTCCACATACCCTACAACATAAATACAACTTCCAACTCCATTTTCCTATAACTAATCCTTCTTCTTGTTTTTGTCCTTCTGTAGTTTCCGTGGTTAATTATAATTCCAGTCGGACATCAGATGCCTATGTTGTTGTCAGAGATATTTTAGAGGATAGGAAGAGACAGGGCAGGTAAATAAGAGGCAATTGGAAAGTTTGGATGAAACCACTGATGCAGGAAAATATGAAAAAAAACAAAGGCATTAGATCATCAGATAAAAGAGAGAAGGATAGGGGGAGGGGGAAGAGGTTGAGAAAAAGGATTTTTAAAAAAATGTGTAATGGGGGGGGGTTTAAAGTGGTAAAAAAATTGTTAAATATGAAGATGAAAACTTTATTTTCTCAGTTAATAAATAGTCTCAAGTGTGAGAATACTTAAGATAAATAAAATTTTTTAACATATAAAGTTTTTACTGTGAGAACTTTATTAGTATTGTTAAATTGAAAAACTGCTTCGTGTTATAGGTTGATATCAATAATCTAGATTATTATGGGGGAAGGTTATTTAAGAATCAAGAATCCTTTGATTGTACTGTTGTATAAATCGAGTTTGTGTATATAGTGGAAAAATAATGATCATGGTGAGAGATGTAGAGAACCTATAAAATATAATAATAATAATAGTTTTTAACAGATCTTGCAGGTGTTGGTTCCACAACCATAAACTCTTTTAAACTTTTCATATTCGTAAAATAAGGTAAATATAGGGGGATAGTAGATAAGATGCGAAGATGAAAAGAATGTAATAGTTCCTATTTAATATCAAAGCCGTTTTCTATTCGTTAACAAACTCGCCATTTTCGCAAGAGCCTTTTTTAAACCTTATTTATGGCATCTTACGATTTGCACAATAGAATGGTTTCCAAAATTTTCTAAAATATGTTTCCGAGTCAGCTGATTTAAATTCAACATATCAGCTGGGCTTTCAAAATATTTATTTTAACTAATGTAAGATCATGAATAATCTGCTGTATGAGAATTATAAAAAGCTAAAAGAAATAATAAAGCCTATTGTTGACAAATTAAGAATAATTAGGCTTAATTATACCAATTTCTTATGTAGCTTCCTAGTATTCATTTTTGTTTCGTATAAAACTAAAATTTATATATAATCTTGAAAATCACAACTTTTAATACATTTATTAAAAGTTTTAAAAAATTGATAAGAAACGTAAACATCGAAATACAAATGGTGGCTACGAAAATGGATTTGTTTACATCTAAATATTTAGGAGAAATTTAATCACCTCCAAAAGTGTCGTAAATTTTTTACGCCCATAAATATTAATAAAAGGAATAATCGTACGTCTGACAGTTATGTACATTTCGAAATGGCAAATGTTCTAATTTCAAGGCTGGGTTGTCCTACTCTTTACAATAGTTTGAACGAATTAATTTCTATTTCTTATTTTAACATAAATCATTTATTTAAATTTATTTTAATTTGTTTAATTATATTTAATATTAGTTTTTAAATAATCACTGCTATTAAATAAACCACGGCCAGACTTCACTTTAGTATCCTTAAATATTTCAAAAACTACGAAACATACGTTATAAAGGATAACATTTTTGGAATCCTTGAAGAATTTTGATAAAGAAAAGTTAGGAATTAAAAAAAAAAAACTTATAATAATTTTAATACGTACATAATTAATAGTTTTTTAATATGTTGAAAGACATCGTACGTTTGGCAGCGTCTCTTTTTGTGAGAAATTTTTCCAATTTGGAGGAAGATAAATTTAGCGATTAGCGATTGGGTAAGAATAGTGTAAAAAAATGTGAAATAAATATATATTTGGTGTAATATGGCAGTATGCCTGTGTCCTACGGCAACATTCCAGCAATCGGTTAGGCCATAATCCCACGGCAACTTCGGTCGTCAGGTTATGTTAAGTCTAAGTTCCTTAAAAAAAACTAAATAATAATAATAATAAGGCAAAATTTTTCCTCAGTTATCGTACACAAACAAATTTTTTAAAACTTATTTTTACATCTTTTATAATTTTCTTTACCAAAATTCTTCAAGGATTTCAAAAATGTTATCCTTTTAACGTACGTTTAGTAGTTTTTTAAATATTTAAGGATGCTAAAGTAAAGTCTGACCATAAACCCCTAATACTTTAATATAAAATGTTAAATATGATTTTAAAGATTTCGACTCCGCCTCTATTTTTAAAGTTCTGTCATGGCGTCGCCAGTTCTTGATATTTGCTATTTCTTCCAAAATTCAAAATGCTTTTATGTGTTTTATAGGTGATTTTGTCATCTCATATTTGGTGAATAAATACCAAAAAGAACGAGTTTTATTTTAAAGAAAGCATAAGTTTTGATATTTAACTAGATAAAATTTATTAATCATTTTGTGTTAAGGGAAGTCAAAATTGTTTTGAAGGAGCTTAGAATATCTGAATATATTTTGAAAGAAGCAAAATTGTTATGAGATCTTCTCTTTTTAGCCATAAAAGTATATATTCTTTTAAATTATTATTTAATATTAATCATAGTTGTAGTAATTGATTCTCCTTTAACTCTACAAATAAATTTGCAAACACAGTTAACATTTTATAGAAGTGAAAATTAACTACATCAGCTTTCGGTCGACTTGCCTCATATAAAAGCTTAAACGGAAGGCGTGGCCTGCTCTCTCTTGAATTTTGTCCTTGATAACAGATGTGTTAGGTGTTAGTGACCTAGTTCAACAGCTGATTGTACAGCTGGTGTGGTCTGGCCATTTAAAATACAATAATAAATGACCTTTAATTACTAATGAAGAGAGCATTATTTTTAAGAATTATATATGGTATATATATTTATAATATTGCCTAACTTAACCTAGCAATATTCATAGCAACATTATGAGTGAGCTTTATTAAATGAAACATTTGACATAAAAGTGATTATTTAGTCCATTTGCATATGAGAATTAATCTATTAGTATAACTATTAGTAAAGTAATGATATGAATAAAGGGTAAAAAGGTGTAAGTTGAATCTAAACGGTAAGAAAACTTATTATTTATTTCTTTAAATAACTAATAATTATTATTTTAACCAGAAATTTGATTTAATATTTTATAAATTTCTAATACTGATTCTTTCCATAAATATTTTCTTTTATTAATGGTATTTTTATTGTTTATAGTTTTTGGGGACAACAGGTTTAATATTTCTTCATTTTATGATTTTATTTTTCATCATTATTTCTTTTAAATAATTTAATAAAAACTCGTACTGCCTAAATTTATTATTTTCTAAGGTGACCTTCTCGTTAGATTTTCAAGGAACTGACTGGTGTTACGCCCCAAGTTTCTCAGTTGGACAGGACACATTTTAGAAGGATTTCTTTACCGAATCAGACAAGGAATATGTGGAAAATATTTTGTTAGAAGATAAATTTATGATTAAAACTTAATTTTATATTACATTTTTCTTTTAACCTCGGGTCAACAGCAATTATATTTCCTATTTCTTTAATATTATTATTAATATTTATTTTCATTTTTATTATTATTTTTTCATTGGTTCTAAAACGATGAGAATTTTTAAAAATTCGCCGCAAAAAGTGAGTGTCTTCAAAAATTTAAGAAAACTGAGATGATAACGTCATTTTCCCGAGAAAATTGAGGTGACAAAGTGACGAAGTCACAAATAGAACTCCGTTTTTTTCCCTAAATTTTTAGGAAACTAAATATTTAGTAAAAAGTGGACGAATAGAAAACGGTTCAAATTATAAAATGTTTATATAATAATATATATATATATATATATATATATATATATATATATATATATATATATATATATATATATATATATATATATATATATATATATATATATATATATTATAAAGTTTTTTTTATTTTACTTTTTGTAAGACATGATTTTCTTCTATTTTTAATTAATAATTATTCCCACAAAAGAGGAAGCCTAAAAACTTCGTTTTTTTTTATTTTATTTTCTTAAGTTTATTTATGCATTGTACGAATAATTATTATTATTATTATTATTATTATTATTATTATTATTATTATTGGTAGCAGACTTAAGCCCACAGACTATAAAAGGAAGTCGATTAGAATTATTTAACAAGTAGACAAAGCCCCGAGGTCCTTTGATCTTGTCTTGTAGTCTTTACTACAAAGGGTTATAAGGGAACGGATTCCTGAATCCGTTATTTGGTCTTGGCCAAGCTGAGTGATGTTTTCATTAACATCGAAAGGAGAATTCTTTCTCCTTGCTCAGCACACGAGTTCTTGAACTTGTGTAGTTTAGAGACTAAATAAGGATCTTGGTCCTTATGTTCAAAGACGTTTCTTTGACGAAAGGTCATCTAAACATTTTCCCTTATTGTCTATTAATAGACCCTTTCCCTTCCAAGCCCCGTCATGTAATATGTTTTTTTTACCCCTTTTATTTTATAATTAGCTTTTTAACCGCTCATGTTTTGCTACCATTATTTATTCCTTTTTGTAAATAAAATAGTATTAAGTTAAAGGTTGTTTTGTTTTTAACCTCTTTGAAATTTCAATCTCTCCTTATATTTTTTTTTTATTAAAAAGCGTTCTTTGTGATTCACCACAAATTCTAACCACCTTTAGACCTCACAAAGATTCGACTTTTAAATTGGCGGCAGCGGTGAAGACCCTTTAAATTGGTGGCTATATGATGGGATATTCGATTACCAGTAAAAAGTCCTTATTCAAATTAATGTCAGTGGTGAAGATCCCTTTGTACACAGATCTTTTCTTTCCCCATCTTATATTATTCATTTTAGATTGAAATTTCATATGTTAAAAACAAAACAAATTAGATTGTAAAATAAAACGTTCCTTTTGAATAACTACTTAAAGGAAATATATATATATATTTTAGTGAAGTTTAGAATATATAAATAAAGAGAATATTTTATAAAATAAAGAACTATATAGTAATATGATCAGTAATACTTAGTTTATATATATTAGTGGTTGTGCGTCATTAAAATACTAATTATTATTAAATATGTTAAAGTAGATCAAAAGTTAAAGATAAATAAAGAAAGAGAGAGAGTAAATGTTAAGAGTATTATTGGATAAAATAAAAAAATGAGAGACAAAGTTAAGAAAATTTAGAAAAATTATTTGTTTTGTTTGTACACCTTTAATGTTCGATAGGAAAGGATTATGAATAGAAGTTATTTTTTTTTATATAAATTATTGCTATAGTTATTTATTCATTTTTGTTAGATATCATTAAAGTTGCAACGACCTTATGTAGGAGATAATGGTTATCATAGTTTTGGTAGGTCTCGCGTGGAACCTTAAAAAAGTTCTAATCCTAACACTAAGTGGATGTGATTCCTATGGGAACAATCCATGTTAGACCGCCTTGTGACTATATGTGGGATAAATATTTATCCACTGTACTCAGAGACCAATCATGTACAACAAAGGAGTGTACATGGTATTGTATGGTAAAATGACTTTTAGAAAATTAGTTATAATTTTCTAAGAGGAATGAAATTATTATATATTTTCATATTATTTATATTATATTTTATATATCCTTTTTCTTAAGCGTTAATACTAAAATATTGTCTTTTTCTCTTTCTTAGGAATTATATTAAATTTAATTACAGATATTAAAATGTCTTGCGACAATTCGTTTAAAGAATTGCTCAATGATTCCATTCCTCCTGATACTTTTTTTAGAATATTCGCTAAGCATATACAAACTAAAAGTGATTGGCTAGTAAATATAGAAATGCTGGTGAATAGAGAAGTTAAAATGATTTTAGATGGAAGAATCCCTAACAGTTACATCACGGGAAAGGAAATTCATATTTCTTTCATGAATCTTAAGGATAAAAATTTCGCTAGCGTCAAGTTAATAGATGTATTAAATAATTTATATAGAATGTTTAAAAGTAACAAATTTAGATACACCATCATATTAGAAAATTGCGACCACTCCACAAAAACATTGAGGAAAAACTTAAATCTCAAAGACTTGGAAGAAAAAGTTAAATCGCAAAAGTGGTGGAGACTTGTACTTTTAAATAATGGGTTAAAGGTTAATTTTTAGAAAGTAAAGTCAAGTCTGGGAAAGGAAAATTTAAGTAAGAAAAAAGATGATTTGAAGAAACAGTTGATGATATTAAAAAAGAAAGAGAAAAGAAATACTGTTAAACAAAATAAATTACTATTGACTTATAGTAAAAAGATAAAGAAATTTAATAAGAAGGTTCAAGAGGAACTAAAGTTCCGAAATGAAATATTGCCTAATATCTTTAAAGAATTAGAGGTTTCGTCTCCTATCTCTCCTATTACTTCACCCCTCAATACTCGTGCTTGTTCTTCCTTCTTATCTTCTTCTTCATCTCATTCCTTTCCCCCTCTTTCTTCTTCCTTTCCATCACTTTCTTCTTTATCAAACCCTACCTCTTCAACTAACTCCTCCTTTTCAAAGGAACTATACTCATTAGAGGAAGCAAATTCCCTGTTATTTAATTAGTCATATAAAAAAATTTTTTGACAAGTATATTTTTTTTGACATATCA
>SEYY01013560.1:55000-67500 GCA_009176605.1 Armadillidium nasatum
TTTCATCCTTGAGACATCACAAGGTGAGACTCATTAGTAAATTATTTGCTTGAAGTGTAGTTTGTATCGGGAATAATTGTTGGGTTCTTGCAAGTAGCCTTCCTTAAATATGACACCATATTTACTGTCCTACTATCACACTCTTCAAAAAGCCATGGGCTATAAATCAGTGCTTCCCTCTTACATTAGAGATCACATGATCATTTTGAAGATACTTGACTAATTTTATGTGGTTAAAGAAGATACGGACCGGAGGAAAGATTTCAGTATTTCCCATAATTTCAAAATGCTTCCCGTATATATATATATATATATATATATATATATATATATATATATATATATATATATATATATATATATATATATATATATATATATATATATATATATATATATATATATATATATATATGAACGAGATTTTTTAAATTCTAAATTGCTATGAAGAAAAGAAAATTAGTTCTTCTCTGAGCTACTTTAATACCAGCTATATTGAAATTTCTTTCGTTTGAGGAACTAGATGCAAGAACATTTAAATACTTTTTAGCGAGTTTCGCTAATTGTGGGAACATTGTTTCCAATTAATATAATGAACTGCCATCGAAATATATGCAATCTTTTTATAATCATCAGTCCACATGTTTGTTGTTGCAGCGCAACATGAAATAAATACTCATGATTTGTTTGACCTTTAGATTAATCTTCTGGCGTAGAACTGATGCGGTGTCAGCTATATGTTTCGAAATAGCTGTTGGATAGGAAATAACTTCATTTACATTGATTACCATATGAGGCACCAAATGCAATAGGATTAAGGAAATCTGCGCCTTTTAAAGTTTCAAATGGTCTTATAAATCTTTCGCACAAAAATGAATAGATCCATCTACCACTTCTTGCTTTATTTTAACTGTTACCTGCGTTTTATTTTCAAAATATGAAGAAATTGATTGCGATTTTGTGATGAAAAATGGGAAGTGCCTACTTAGAACCGCTATATATATAGAGAAATTTTTTTTTTATACATATTTTTCATTTAACAAACTTTTGTTCCTACTTACTTTCTTTATCAATAATTAAGTCAAAGCTATCCCAAACTTTTTCTGTTTGCAACAGATTGTAAATTAGTTCCCTAGAACCGAATTTTGAATTAAATCACAGCATCACTGATTGGGCGTTCCATGTTCAAGCCCAAAATATTTTTAAAATTGACATAATAATTGGAAGTTTTTTTTTGCACAAAAGAAATAAGTACAGTAAAGAGCAATATGTAATTATGTCACACGAGCAACAGCTATTTTAATAATATATTATATAGGCCTATTAATATATATATATATATATATATATATATATATATATATATATATATATATATATATATATATATATATATATATATATATATATATATATATATATATATATATATACATTTTACTAATACAAAAAATATAATTAAAAATGTATATCAGGATCACTATCAATTCAATTTCCAAATCACACCTGATAACCAAACTAAAGCAGTAATATTCAAATTAGCAAAATAAGAAATTACTGTTCCTGACACCTTGCAATTATCGTCTAAAATCTAAATCCAAACAAGTTAAGTATATGCCAATTTATGGTGTCCAAGACAAAAATGCTGAGTTGCATATATATATATATATATATATATATATATATATATATATATATATATATATATATATATATATATATATATATATATATATATATATATATATGGGCGGACTGGCTGAAAAATAACGCCTGTTGATGCTTTAAGCAACGGAAACAATATAAACATGTTCAGACCTGCGTTCGAAAGATTGAAGGGGGCCTCTAACCGCGAAGAAAAAAGTTTTTAATAGACTTGAAAAGAGAATGGTTTTAAAGGGTAAACATTAAGAAATATATTTAGACGACATGAGATGAATTGCTGGAGCGGCTTATTTTTTATGGGGGTTCAAACCTTCCATTTTGACTTTTTTCACAATCCTTCACAAAATATATATTTTATATTTTTTTTTTTTTCCTTTTTAAAGATTTGGAAATATATATGTAGAAATCAAATAAGTAAAAGATTTCGATAAAAGGTGATGGCTAAGATGGTTTAAATCTTGCCCAAAGACATCGGAAATTTCGAAATTTTTTTTGTTGTTGAAATTTTTTGACTTCAAAGTGAATATTTTTGTGATCCACATAATTTTTGGGATTACACTTTGTATATATCTTCCTCTAACTGTCTCTAATTCAAAAAAAAAGTTTGAAGAAAATCGCTGGAGCATTTTTTTTTTTTTTTTGCAAATGTTTTTCTCTGAAAAGTGCTTTTTCCAGAAAACCAATAAACTTAAGCTTCATAATGTTGCTTATAAGTACATTGGAGTTGTCATATCTCAGTAACAATTTGAAATTTTGAAAAACTAATTACATATTTGGAATCTGCTTATTATATTTTATAAAAATATACCAAAAATTTTTTTAAAAATTAACAACATTTTTGTAGTTTCCATATCTCGCCAGTCAAGGTCATTCGACAGGTGTCACTTGAAAAGTCTTCTCAGGAAGCTTGAAATTATAAAAAATATAATTACAGATTTGGAATCAGCAAAGATGACTGAAAAATTGATTAAAAAAAAAACATTTCCCCCAAACTTTGAAGTTCTTATAATATATAATATCTTATCTAAACATTATTATAGTTAATTATCTTAAGTTATTTCAATTATAATTTTTTAAGTGCAAATTTTTTTACATTCTTAAATTTATATAAAAATTTTGAATAACTCACTTGCCGTTTACAATAAATATTTAAAGCTAGAATTCAAAGATAAAACAGTGCTACCTGTTTCAATAATTTAGTAAAATATATAGTTAGACGTTGATTAATTTTCCCCTAGCCCAATAAAATGTTTAAATTTATATTAATTTAACTTTTTTTTATTTTTAATTATTTTTTTTTTTTTAAAGTTCTCTTGTAATACCTTAAGTCCTCTTATGATATTGTGAACGTAAAAATCTAAGACTAACATCATTTAAAAAAAAAAAATAAATAAATAAAATAAACTATGATTTTTTTTAAAAAAATGATCATGTAAAAAAATCAACTAATGTATAATTTGATTCCAATTATGCAACCTGATTTTTGTCACATTTTATTTAAGTACAGACTAACCCTTCTTGTATGCAGCCCACAATTCTCAATAAGAAGACTTCTTTGCATACAAGTGACTATTTTTAAATTTAGAAATATTAATGCAAAATATTAAATAAATTAAACAAAATATAAGGTTAGGAGTATTTTAAATTATTTAAATTTAAGGTTGGGAGTATTATATATAAGGTTGTTTATATAAATATTTAAATTTAAATTAACGTCATAATTTATTGAACATATTTTCGATTCGATTTCGTTACTAGGTATGTTTATACTATGGTCGAACTGCCTATACTATTGACAATTTAAAAGAAATCTTTTGTCAGACCACTTCAAGAATGTGTGAAGGTGGATTCGATTTATGCAGTTGGAATTCAAATAATCCCGAACTAAAAGAAATTTTCGAGGCTAACCAAAAATTAGCAAAACACCAAAGCTCAGAAGAAAGAGTTTTGGGATATCTTTTCGACACCTCATCTGACACTCTTAGATTGAGTGATTTTGAAATAAACTCGGCCAATTCGAAACGTCAACTTCTCTCTCAAATATCTAAAGTTTTCGACCCCTTATCACTGTTTCTTCCAGTTACAATACGTGGGCGTATTCTTATGAGGAAGACGTGGGAACAGGAAATGAGTTGGGACGATGAAATCAACGAAGAATTGAAGACCTTATGGGAAAAGTTGCGTCTAGATTTAATTTCTTTAAAAGAAATTACTTTCGAAAGATCTTGTTTTGAGACCGAGGGCTCCAACTTGTCACTTAACATTTTTTGTGACGCAAGTTCTTCATGCTATGGCTTCGTAATGTATGTATCTTCAAGCACCAAAGCACCCAGAATTCTTTGGTCTAAGGGAAAAGTCGCTCCTTTGAAAGGAAGAACACTGCCATGCTTGGAGCTTTTATCAATTTTTTTGGCATTGAAATGCTTACCTCAAGTTCTAGGATGCTTTCAAGATTCAGAGTTTAAAACTTTAAAAATATTTTAGGATTCACAAGTGTCTTTGGCCTGGATACTACGTGGGGGAAGAAAAAACAAAAGTGTATTCATAAAGAATAGAATACAAGATATTAAAAAAATGGTTTCTTCATTAAAAGAAGACCATAATCTAATTCCTGAATTTCGTTTCGTGAGGTCTGAAGAAAACCCAGCCGACCTACTCACCAGAGGATTAAATATATCCGAGTTTCGAAAAAATTTGTCATTTTGGCAGCATGGACCCGAATGGCTGGATTCTGCACCCATATACTGGCCTGATTATGGATGAGAGAGTTCCGAAAATAATTCTTCTCTAGTGCTTGCGACTGTCAATGTAAGTACTAATCTTCCTGTTATTAAATTTGAAAATTTTTCTAATTTAAATGTTCTTTTTAGAGTTTGTACTCTTTTATATAAGTTTTCAGCACTTTCTAGAGGAATCAACATTGACTGTGATTCCAAAGCTCGAATATATTGCCTAAAAAGAATGCAGGAAGAATCTTTTCCGAAAGAGCTTGCCTTTTTAAGAAGAGTGAAAGAGGATGCTTCGTTAAATGAACCACCACCAGATTTGGTAAACAATTTAAATTTATTTCTAGATGATTTAGAGCTCATTAGAAGCAAAGGTAGATTGGCTCGTTCTAATTATTATGACTTTGATGTTTTGAAATCCAATCCTGATGGGGAAAAATCATCATTTGACATTTCTTTTTATTCGAAACGCCCATTTTGATTGTAAACATCTTGGCATTCAAGCCACTCTAACCAACATTCGTCTGAGAGGTTATTGGATCACCTCTGCTAGAAATACTATTCGAAAAGTCATATCAGAATGCATAGTGTGCAAAAAAATACAACAGTTTTGCATTCAATTATCCTCGCTTCACAAATTTTTCAAAAGCTCAAGTGGAACTTTTTCGACCATATAAGAATGTGGGTATAGATTATACCAAACATTGGTGGGTGAAAGTAAAAGGCTCACCTCAATCTCAAAAAATGCATATCTTAATTTATACATGTCTTAGCATAAGAGCTATTCATTTGGATTTGGTTCCAGATATGTCTTCTGAATCATTTGTAAAATCATTTCAGCGTTTTGTAAATCTCTATGGAGTGCCAGATGCAGTTTATAGTGATAATGCACGTTCCTTTATACAAGGAGTGAATTCATTTGAGTCATTTGTGGTTTCAGAGAATGGAAAAGAGTTTCTTCGTAAAAATCAGATAAAACATCATCGTGTACCACTTTACAGTCCATGGACTGCTAGCCTGTGGGAGAGAATGGTGAAAGTCGTCAAAAGCTGTCTACTGAAGACAATTGGAAGATCTTCTGTCGAATATTTCAGCTTTATAACAACTCTCTCAGAAATAACTGATGCTATAAACTCTCGTCCTCTGACTTATACTTCGAGTTCAAATGATGTGATACCTCTCACACCAAATTGCTTTTTAAAACCACATTCCAGAACAAGTATGGTAATAAGAAAAGAAGATAATTCTGATCTTATGGCGATGTCTCCTTCATCGTCTCGAAATGTTTTAATTAAAGCCCAAAAAAATCTTCTGACAAATTTGAAGAGTTTAGAACAAGGTGGTACGAGGAATATCTATTAAGCCTTCGAGAAACCTGTCGAGATTTATATCAAACCAGATGGGATAATCTGGTTAAGGTCGACGATGTAGTGCTGATCCGCAGTCCTGTAAAAGACAGACCATTTTGGCAAATGGGAATCGTCACTAAATTGATGTATGGAGATGATGGAAAAGTTCGATCAGTCTTCGTGAAGACACCAGGAGGACAAATCAGCCTATATCCTGTCAAACTTTTGTATCCACTGGAACTTTCTTTAACCCACAGTGGGTCATCTCAACCATCATCTACTTCAACCGGATCAATGCCTTCGTCAGCTATATCCTCAACGCCTGGGACATCTGCTCAGCCTACCACTTCAATATCCCGTCATTCAATGGGAACTCCTTCGGGAACTGTCAGACCAGTTCGGAAAGCAGCTGTGACTGCAAGAGTGCACTTCAGAGAAGAAGACTCTGACTCCGAATCTGAATAGAAGTAAAATTTCTCCAGGGTAGTGAGTATTATTTTTTTAAAAATGTAAGTACAAATCATTTACTTTTTTCTTTTGATGACTCCACCCAAAAGAGCTGGAGCCATCCCTCCCCCCGGAGTATATAAAAATTACAATATTTAAATAGCTAAAAAAAAAATAATATAGCTAAAATCTAAAATTACATAGGACAAAAAGTAAAATGGAAAGTTGCTATTGTTTATAAAATCAGTTCTCATTTTGTTTTCGTATCGTAAAGTTCTCAATTGGATTCCGTATTGGAAAGTTCTCATTTTGCTGTTGTAACGAAAGATTCTCTTAAAGCAAAGTTCTAAATAAGCTTTCACAATTTCGAAAGTCAATTTACTGTGATTGCTCAGTTTAATTTCAAAAGATTAGATTAATACATTTCGAAATCTAAATAACTTCATAAGTTAACTCTTTCGAAATATTTTCCTTTTTATAGTATTGTTGAATCTTGGTGCTACAATATTCGAGGGAGTAAGAACTATACTTCTCTGAGAGGAGCGCAAAAGTACGTTTTTCGTCTTCTCCTGAGAAACTAAAATGTTTCTCAAAACGAAACAATCAGTTTGATTCGATTTTATGTAAGTTTAATTCTGTGTTCTTTCTTGTGGAATTTGTTTTTGTTCCTGTGTAAAAACTAAAAATTTGTCTTTGTATACTTTTACAGAGATGCTCACTTGACGATCATGGAGCTTTTTGCTGCAAATTTTGGAGAAATTGCCCTCGAATGACTTCGACTAATTTAAAAAATTATCTCCCGTAAATTCTGCAAATAAACCATATTTTTTAATAATAGCTTTCCTTTTGTCCTAAATTTTTATACTGTCTATTAGAAGTAAATGCAAAGTAATATAAGCTAAGGAAAGCTATTTTTTTTTCGGTCTTTCCTGATAAAAAATTTATCTTCCAACAACAATACTGAACATAATGAGTAAAAATATAACCACGGTGCTGCAACTTTAATAAAACAACCCCTAAGTTGTTTATAAAAACAAAATATTATATTACAATATTTAGATTGATAAGTTATCAAAAATAAACGACGATAAGTTCTGCATACACTCTCTTGCGGTGTTCATTAGTTTGTATTGTTGTGATCCCAACTAAAATATGAGCGTTCAGTAAAATGAGACCATCACTACGTTAACTACGTCACACACGTTGGTGATTTGGTGCTTATTTTCTACCCATTAAATTGGAGAATTCACTCTTAAGCAGCAGCTCAATCTTGCCAAGGCTTTGTTTGATCTTGCTCGGAGGCTTTGTTTGATCTTGCTCGGTTTCTGAACGCACCCTATATTTTTATTCAATAAGCTCTATTGTTAAACAGATGGTCCGGCACTCGCTAATGCATTTCTGTTTTTCGTTTTTACTTTTTTTTTGAAATGTGGTTTTATGTTTCAATAATTTTTCATTTTTGTGGGTTCAACATATATATATATATATATATATATATATATATATATATATATATATATATATATATATATATATAATATATATATATATATATATATATATATATATATATATATATATATATTTATTTAAGTTAATTTTTTGAAGTAACTTAAAACTAAACACCCAAATATAACATTTACTATGGAAAGTGAATCGAATAAAACATTTATCATTTTTAGAAGTTTTAGTCAAGCATAGCAATGTTTCCTTTTCCACTTCAATATGAGAGAACATATTCCACCAAAATGCTTGGTATGAATTTATTTGGTTTTGTTCCTATGAAATATTTTTTTTTCGTACATATTTTTGGCATAAAATTTTATAATTTTCTTTCCATTCATGGTCGCATTACTTATTGTGATTTATTTGCACTGTTAAGAAAACTCGAAACGTTCAGATTAATGAGATGTAAATAAAGAATGTTTTTACCAACACTCGTCGTCTTCTTCTTATACTAGTAGGTTTACTAAGAACATATCAAAAGAGTATATATTGTAAAATTTCTTGGTCTGAGCCCTGTTGTAAATTAGTTTTATATGTTAAGAGCTCAGTAGAAATTACAAAAATAAAAATAGTGAGGCTAAGACAAATCTAGGAATCATTGGGATTTAAATGAAAGGTAATATAAACAGTTTAAATGTTTAATAAGTTTATTACACATAAAAGAATAAAAGATAAAGTAAAAAAAAATTATCGATAAATAAGAATAGTTTAAGTTACAATATTAATATAATAAAAGGGAAAAATTAATATATAAATAAGTTAATTTACATTACAATGTTAAACCCATAAATATTATAAAAAGGGTATCTAAAGTGTGAAGAGCTGAACAATAGTCCGAGATAACTATTTATTAATATTTATGGGTTTAACATTGTAATGTAAATTAACTTATATATAGATTAATTTTCCCCTTTTATTATATTAATATTGTAACTTAAACTATCCTTATTTATCGATATGATTTTATTTTACTTTATCTTTTATGTGTAATAAACTTATTAAACATTTAAACTGTTTATATTACCTTTCATTTAAATCCCAATGATTCCTAGATTTGTCTTAGCCTCACTATTTTTATTTTTGTAATTTCTACTGAGCTCTTAACACTAAACATTAATTTACAACAGGGCTCAGACCAAGAAATTTTACATTGGTGGCAGCGTTGCGGATATATGTACCCAGACACGATGAGGACAGACAAACATACCCAGACACATACCCAGTTATCATTATTTTTTTGACACTTAAATACTTAAAAATTTAAAGTTTTAGACACTTTAGAATCACTTAAATTTAACTTATTTAAACACCTAACTTACACATTATATATTTTTCATTTAAGGCAAGTCATGGGAATTTATTGAGATTTAAATGAGGGTAATTATTTGCTCTAACTTTAAAGTAGTTGAAGATTGTAAGTAGAGCAGATGGCTAGTGGTAGATTGCATATTGTAAACTTGCGTAAAGAAAGGAAAAGTTTGTTAAAGTCATTAAATTGTTAATATTGTAATCATTCTTTCCCTTTTGTAAAACAGTTATTAGAGTGTAAATGATCATAGAACAGTTTTGACTTTGTAGGAGAATTTATGTCATGTTATTTTATCTATTATATTATAAATATTTTTTATTTTATGAGACTAGATTATTATAGATGCAATTTGTAAATGATTAGGAAAGGGACGGAAAAGGTCACCTTTGGGTTGGTCTCGCAGAAGGATGCTTTTGCATTCTGCCTTCTTAGCTTGATTTAATTCAAAGTAAACTAAGTCTCCAAGGAGAAGGTTTACGCTAAGCTGCCTAGTGACTACTTTATGGTAAACGTTATATCATAAGTACTCAGGGACCGGGTTACTTGTTTCGTTGATCTCTTGATTGTTTTCAGAGATGTATAATATTGTTGTTTATTCTATTAATTCATGATTTGTTATATTATAACTCATTAGGAAGACTTACTGTTCATTTGTTCATTTTTCAGACAAAAATTTAAATTAAAATGTCTAAAGATAATTCCCTAATTCATCGTCCCATATTTCCTGATACTTTCCTTAGAATTTTCGAAAAAAAGTTATCTAAAACCACATCCTGGAACGTAAACACTCAACTATGGAAAGACGGAGACTTCGTAAATGTCATCAAAGATTGTTTTCCTCAGACCTTTTTCTATGCAAAAGAAATACATGTTTCTTTTATTAAAACGAAACATAGGAATACTGCTAGTACAACAATGTGTGAAGTATTAAACAAACTATACCAAATGTGTAAAAGAAGCAGGGTTGGCAAAAAACCCGTTTTTTTTGAAAAAGCCCAGTGGGCCCGGGTTTTTTCGGGTTTTTTCACCTAAAACCCGAAAAAACCCGGGTTTTTTCGGGCTTTTTCATTTTTTTTTCATTTTTCCTTTCTTTTTTTTTTTTTTTTTTTTTTTTTTTTTTTTTTTTTTTTTTTAAAATTTTTTAATTATTATATTAACAATATAACAATTATAATAATTATAACAAAAATGCCAAAGACTCTTGGATCCAGAAGAAAATTATGAAATTAATGGACTGAAGTTCTGAATGTCGAAAGCACCAGCAAAGTAAAATGCAAATATTGCAGTACTGAAATTAGCAATTGAAAGAATAAAAGTAAATTTATCTGAAAAAATGTGGCAAACGCTTGTTATATTCTGACAAATCTTGTGAATCAAGTGCTAATACAGCCGTAGAAAATATGGATCTTACAGATGTAGAAGGGGATTCACCTACTTGTTCAATGGCTGCTGCAATGAAAACATGGTTATCTGACACATCAAAAACTCAGAGGAAATTATCTGAATAAAACATTAAAATGACAACAGCACAAAAAGAAATTCTTGACCAAAAAATATCAAAGTTTTTTTATGCTAACAATGTCTCATTTTTAAGTGTCGAATCGAAGTACTTTGTTGAAATGATACAAGCCTCAAGACCTGGTTACTCCCCACCATCTCGAAGAAATCTAGCAGGGCCAGTATTATTAACACCTTTATTCAGAACTACTACAAATATGTTGAAATTGCTAATGAGGATAAACTTGAAATGAGCATCACCAACATTTTAAGCAATCCTTCACTCTATCGTGAAGCACAGCATCTTCAGAAGCAAGTGGATGTGGTATCTAAAGCTCTTGATAAGGTATATATATATATATATATATATATATATATATATATATATATATATATATATATATATATATATATATATATATATATATATATATATATATATATATATATATATATATATAATTTTTGTTTAAATATATATGAGTAATATTACTAATACATGTTTTAACATGATTTCATATTGATCAGTTACAGAGTGATACAGCAATTTTATCTATAGCAGTTAATGAATGGCTGGTGCTTTTAGAGAGTGAAGTACTTGACCCATACAAGGCCAATATAAGGAAAAGGATGGAAGAAGCTACAGAACCATTTTTCTTTGTGGCAAACATGATGGATCCCCAATATCTTGGTTAGAGTCACATTTACGCTATATATATATATATATATATATATATATATATATATATATATATATATATATATATATATATATATATATATATATATATATATATATATATATATATATATATATATATATATATGACTAACAAAGAGGTACTGTATAAGCCTTAACAACATTCTCTAATTAACTTAGCTTTAACTCTCAAACTATGGCATTAAATTTCCTAGGTACATAAGTATGAAATGTAGTCAGTGTACAGTACCATTATGTTAATTCATTTATTTACAGAATACAAATCATAAAGCATATTTATTTATTAAAACCTTCTTGTTTTTAATTTATAGGAAGAAATTTGACTTCTCAACAGGAAGAGTTGGCAGAAGAGTGGATTTCTGAATTTCATCCTGAGTACTTGGCAGGTTTTATGGCATTCAGGATAAAAGATCCAGATCTGTTTCCAAAAATAATGTTTTCAGAGCAAATTCTAAATATTTATAAACAGCAACCAGCAAAATGGTGGTCAGTCATGGAGAATAGAACATTGAAAGCCAACAATTTGTCATCAGGGTTTTGTAATATCTTTGCTAATTTACTGACCTGCCACCAAGTTCTGCCTCAATTGAAAGACTATTTTCTACATTTGGTTTTGTTTGGACTAAATTAAGAAATCGATTAGGAATTGAAAAAGCTACAAAAATTGTAAAAATTCATAGGTGTTTAAACTTAAACGAATCTTGCAGCTTAAGTGAAGACACATAGTCATATTTATTATTAATTTTCTTCTCTCTCTCTCTCTCTCTCTCTCTCTCTCTCTCTCTCTCTATATATATATATATATATATATATATATATATATATATATATATATATATATATATATATATATATATATATATATATATATATATATATATATATATATATAATATTTTATTATTATTAAAATAAAAAAAAAAAAAAAAAAAAAAAAAAAAAAAAAAAAAAAAAAAAAAAAAAAAAAAAAAAAAAAAAAAAAAAAATTTTTTTTTTACTATTTTTATTGAGAATTATTCTGAAAAATTTTTTTTTTTTTTGAAAAAACCCAAGTGGGCAAAAAAGCGGGTTTTTTCAAGTGGGTTTTTTTGAAAAAACCCAGGTGGGTTTTTTCGGGTCGGGCCCACTCGTGCCAACCCTGAAAAGAAGTGAATATAAATATACACTATTTATACAATTTGATGATTTTAGCATGGAAAGAATAAATGTAGGCGTAGATCTGGATCTTCTAGAGTCAAAAACTAGAAAAGGAAAATGGTGGAGACTGATTTTCTCAAATC
>SEYY01013560.1:72500-75233 GCA_009176605.1 Armadillidium nasatum
TTTTTTTTTTTTTTTTTTTTAACCGTTTCAGAAATTTCACCAAAACCAGAGCCAAATATAATTAATCTAGGAGCAAGTACTTTTTCTTGTAATAGACCTGCAACAGAAGAAAACAACGATTCAGATGATGATTCATTCGGTAATTAACTAGATGTTAATATTTAAATGTAGTAAATATACTTGTGAAATAAATATAGTATGATGTTGTTATTAATAACTTCAGTAACTTTTAACTATCCCATAACAAATTTTTACATATTTATATTTTGATTTGTTTAAAAAATTATATATATATATATATATATATATATATATATATATATATATATATATATATATATATATATATATATATATATATATATATATATATATATATATATATATATATATATTACACAAAAATAATTAGGAAAATTATTAAATTAAATGTTCTTATATTTTGAGTGTTCTATATTATTTTCAGAATGTAAAGAATCATTTAAAGAAACTAATAATGACGATTTTCATTTTGATGATGATTACATAATCCCTCCTTCCCAGAAACGAAATCGTTTCAGAAGAATTTCTTCTTCTGATGATGATACTCTTCTAGATAGTGACGTTGGTATGTACACGAAATTAATTTTTTCAAAATCAAAAGTTTATGTATTTTAATTGTTATTAATTTATTATTTGCAAATTTCTTTTGTATTATATATATATATATATATATATATATATATATATATATATATATATATATATATATATATATATATATATATATATATATATATATATATATATATATATATATATATATATGGGCAGTGGCCCGGATTTCTTTCCCCATCGTGTTCTGAGGAGTTTGCTTCCGAGTTGGCACCTGCTCTCGTTCAGCTCTACTCTCCATGCCTTATTGTTAATACTTATCCTCTATGGTGGAACTGCACATTTGCTCAACAGATCCCGAAAAAAGGTAGCCGCTATGACCCTGCTAACTATCGACCTATAGTTCTCTATTTTGTTCTCTGTAAAATTTTTGAAAATCTCCTGAACTCTCATTTCCGGTATCATTTGGAGTCTCATTCTCATATCTCTGAACACTAGT
The DNA here is from genome assembly GCA_009176605.1 of Armadillidium nasatum. NCBI lineage: Eukaryota > Metazoa > Arthropoda > Malacostraca > Isopoda > Armadillidiidae > Armadillidium > Armadillidium nasatum. The sequence continues at coordinate 73,594 of SEYY01013560.1, forward strand.
ATCTCTTTCGACGTTCGAGGTCAACTTGTGACATTTTTTCCTATTTTACTGATCTTTGGTCTTTTGCCCTTAAGGATTTGGTGGAGTCTTGCGTGGTGATTTTTGACATATCCAAGGCATTTGACAGGGTATGGCATGCGTCGCTGCTCTCTAAGCTCCCTTACTTTGAGTTTCCTCATTCCCTTTGCTTATTCTTCTCTAGTTTTCTCTCAGATCGTTCCATCTCGGCAATTGTATTTTGGAGCGACCTCTTCCTCTTTTTATGTCAAATGTGGTGTACTTTAGGGTTCTGTTTTATCTCCAACCTTATTCTTATTTTTCATTGACGATTTTTCAACTGCAACTCAAACTCTGTTCACTTTTATGATGACGACTCAAATCTACATTCTTGTACTCAATTCAAATCTGCTCTGTATTTTGCTTCTAGTGTTGCTTTTAGTGTTCAAATTTCTGATTCTATTCTTTTCGTTCTGGATTTGATTTCCCGGTGGGGTCATAGCAACCTTGTGTAAATCAACTCTTTAAAAACTCAACTTCACATCTCCCTCTTAAAAACACATTCCAACTTTCCTATCCTCTTCGACGGCTCTCCCGTCTCAACTTTAAACAACATTAACATTCTTGGTCTAAACTTAAAGAATAAAATGTCTTTGAAATCTCATATCACAATGGTTACTAAAGCGTCCTCTAAGAAGCTGGGAGTTCTGTTCAGGTTGTGATAATTTTTCTTCTGAGCAGTTACTCAGAAATCTAGTGAAAGTAATGATGGCGGCCAACGTCTGGGACTTTCCGGTGGCAGCAAATGCACAGCTTGTGAATTTAGAACAGCGATCAAAGTGGGTAGCAATCTATCAAAGTTTGAGTTTAAAATATTTACAGGCATATAATCAGTATCTTTTGGATCCAGCAGTAAATCAATTCAGTTTAAATATGGCATACTATGAATTAACAGGTAGATCCTTAAAACCAATGGTACATACCCCTGAGCGTGAGGTTCTTCAACTCATAGATCGTATAGATAGATCGCTCTTTTCATCTACCGTATTTACAATGGATGAACAAAACAAATTAAATCAAAAAACACTCAATGTTGAACCAGGATATCCAAATCTAATAAGAGTACAACTTCCGGAGGTGCCTCTTGTACCTGCTCCTCGTCCAAATATGATCATGGTGGAAACTGGGATTGGTGCAGTTCGAACAGTGTCAATTACTGTTAATGCTGCTATAAATAATAATGTAGAAATAGGCACTCTTACTTTAGAAAGAACCACATTATGTCCAATTGCCAATCCAAATTTCCTGTTTAATCGTGCAGAATCAGGTATGTTTAGGAATACCATTACAATAACATCTAGAAATGCACTGGCTGTTGGAACATACATTATGAATATTATAGTATATGTCGATCTGCCTTTTATTGTAAGTTCACCGAACTTAATTAGAGGCTTAACTTTTGCAACTCAAAGTGGAATTACTGTTTGGAAGAATAAATTTGATAATATTTATGTTTTAGCATATAAAAGATACGTTTATTTATGTGGGTTGCGTACACAGGTTCTGCAACAAGTTATTTATGATGAGCAACTTGCTATGAAGTTACTATGGGATGAGTTGCGGCTACTGGATGGTGTCGGCGC
>SEYY01013561.1:0-35189 GCA_009176605.1 Armadillidium nasatum
GTGAGCGCAACGATTTTGCAAACTCAGGCAACTTCCTGATACCATTTTTGGGGGTTTCACGGTGCCCCCGCGGGCTCTCTTCCCCCGACTTTAGGCCAATTCCAATGGGTTGAACACCCCAAAATGGTATCAGGAAAGAGCGTGATGTCAATTTGAGCGGAATGATTTGCTTTGCAAATCAAGATTCCGTTTGGCTTAGGTTGCCAGATATTTCGAAATCCGGCAACGGCCGAAAGCTCTATCCTTACTACTTATATATAATATATATATATATATATATATATATATATATATATATATATATATATATATCATATATATATATATATATATATATATATATATATATATATATATATATATATATATATATATTATATATATATATATATATATATATATATATATATATATATATATATATATATATATAATATATATTATATATATATATATATATATATATATATATATATATATATATATATATATATATATATATATATATATATATATATATATATATATATATATATATAACATCTTTTACAATTTGTTAGTCATTAGCGAAATTTTAGTCATTCAAATACCGTAAAATGTATTTTAAAAAAAAGTGACATTGCCAGACGTAGGATTCTTTCCAGCGTTTTAAAAAAGTAAACTTTACTTACGTAATAAAATTACTATATTTTTTTGGTATTATTCAAGATCAGTATCCTCATGTTTAAAAGATTTTTTTTATGAAGTATCGATTTTTTTCTGAAGTATCGATTATTTTATTTTATATTATTATTATTTAGTTTTCTAATGAACCCATCTTGACCTATTTAACTTGACGACAGGCGTTGTCGTGGTATACAGGCTTAACCTTTTTCTGAACCGTTGCCGTAAGATCATGCCTACTGCCATATAACACATATATTATTGACAGGTAGGCAGAGCGAAGAGATAGGGGCGATCCCGATATATCAAATCAAATATCGATATTAACAAATATCGACATTTGAGGACACTGATCTTGAATAAAGAAATTTTTTTTATATCCCAATGGTTCTTACCTAAGATTCGACAAGGATTCTAAAAATATAATCCATTTTTTACGTACGTTAAGTAGTTTTTTAAATACGTAGCTGGCTCAAACCGAAGTCTGGCCATATATATATATATATATATATATATATATATATATATATATATATTATATATATATATATATATATATATATATATATATAAGGTTAATGTTTTTCATCTTTGATTTTTTACCTCTGTGTCTCTTTTTCCTTTTTCTTTTTTTAATCTGTTACTTACAAAATGTAACTTTAAGTTAACGTTTATTAAATAAAATTTTTAGTAATGAAATCTATATCCTCTCTAAGAATATGAAATGTTTTAATTAATGACAAATATACACATATTTCTAAATTGTTATGAAGTTTAACTTTTAAAATAATAATTCCATATCTTTACGCAATTTAGAAATTTTAAAATCTAAAACTAAAAATAAATGTAAATTTTTTTAAATCTCTTTTGTTTTGCTAAAAATGAAAATATATACAGTCATACATATTGTTTTTATTTTTTACTTCTGCTGGGTAAAGGCCAAAGACCTATCAAATTTACACCAGAGAATGGAGCAAATCAGGATCTTGGTCAGATTAAAGGCCGACATGTTTCCAGATACGACGTTTGAAGGTGTTTAAGTCATATAGGAATTAGGAAAATAGATGAAGGGAGTGTGTTCCAGAATTCATCATTAGAGTACATGTAAGATTGATCATAGCGATTAAGTCTGGGGTCAGAGAGTTGGACAGAGAAAGAATGAGATTGTGTAGAAAGACGTGTAGCACGAGCTCTTCTCAGAGGATGAGATATGAGACGAAAGAGTTCAGAAGAGCAATGTCCGTTGTAATAGCTATAATATATATATATATATATATATATATATATATATATATATATATATATATATATATATATATATATATATATATATATATATATATATATATATATACCGGTATATACCGGTATATATATAATAATCATGTTAAAAAGTTGTCTCAGCCTTCAATATATATATATATATATATATATATATATTATATATATATATATATATATATATATATATATATATATATATATATATATATATATATATATATATATATATATATATATATATATATATATATAATATAATTTTATATATATATAATACACACACACACACACAACACACACACACACACACATATATATATATATATATATATATATATATATATATATATATATATATATATATATATATATATATATATATATATATATATATATTATAGGGGGAGGACGTAGCGCCGTCCGAAGCGATGCAAGTACCCCCCATTGGGCATAACCCACGGAGTGATAGGATGGGCTAGACTATTCCGTTTCACTCCGTTGCCCTTTGGTTCGTTCCTTTTCGCGTTTCACCTTCTCAGGGGGTTCTCTAGCGTACCCCCGCCTCACACTGGAGTGTCTATGCTCCAACTCCTTCTCCACCCCAATTCTTCACATGTCCCCACATTTTACATGCACTTACTCTTACATTACCTAAAACAAAGCAAAATAAAATGGCGAAACCAACAGCTGCCTCGGAGATGCTTAGAGGGGCGGCATCCAAAGAATGCCCCTCAACCTCCACCCCTCACCCCATCATCACTTGGGAGTTGGCGGCCTCCGATGATGGGGATGGTGCCGCCATGACCCGGCGTCCGGCTTGCCCCGATGCACGGTCTTCCTTTTTCATTAATTTCTGCAACATTCGCGGTCTTTTTTCTAATTTCCCCTTTGTTGAACACCATCTCTCTTCTTCTAAACCTCATCTCTTATTTCTAACCGAAACTCAGGTGCTTGAGTGTGCTGACAGCAAACCTTATTCTGTTACCTCCTACTGTCTCTATCCTCAATTTTCAGCCAAAGGCGGTTGTTGCGCATATGTGCGAAACATTGTTATTTGCTCTCGTGTCTCTGATTTGGAGTCTCATGAATTTTCTACCTTATGGCTTAAGCTCTCTTGCAATTCTACTACTAAATTTATTTGTTCTGTCTATTTATCTCCTAATTCTACTGACTATCCAAAATTCTTCGACTATTTAAACTCCAAAATAGACCACATTCTATTCTCTTCTCCTTTCTCTGAAATCATCATTTTAGGTGATTTCAATGTTCACCACCGCCAATGGCTTTCCTCTAGTTCTCAATCTCCAGCCGGTGAACTCGCCTTCAACTTTTCTATCCAGAACAACCTTGAGCAGTTGGTGCAACTCCCTACCCGTATCCCTGACCGTCTTGGTGATGAACCCAACATACTTGATCTTTTCTTAACCTCTAATCCTTCTCCTTATACAGTCAAACTCTTTCCTCCTCTGGGTTCATCCGATCACCTTCTTATCTCCGTATCTTGTTCTGTCTCTTCAAGTCTTCCGCAAGAACGGCCCCCGCCTTCGGCGAGGAGACGTCTGTGGCACTTCGGTGCTGCTAACTGGTCTGACTTGCGGTTGTACTTCTCTGATTTCCCATGGAATGATTATTGCTTTCGTGGGAGGGGTCCCTCGGAGTGTGCCGAGCGTATAGCCGAGGTGATTCTCTCTGGCATGGAAGCGTACATTCCATATTCTTTCCCTTCTACTAAACCTAACAAACCTTGGTTTAACTCTGCTTGTTCTCGCGCTATCCGCCGCAGGGATACTGCCTTCAGAGATTACCGTCGTCTTCAAACTCCTGAAACTCATGCTACTTATATTTCATCCCGGAATCGTGCAAAATCTATTCTTCGAGATACCAAAAACTCTTTTCTCCTCCGCAAATGCAATAATCTTTCTGGTTCTTCTTCGTCTCGCCCTTTCTGGCATTTCGCAAAAAATGTCAACTCTAACTTTGCTTCTTCCTCTTTCCCTCCTCTAGTCTCTTCTGATGGCACAACTGCCATTTTACCTTCAACTAAAGCTGAACTCTTCGCTCAAACTTTTGCCTCTAACTCTACCTTGGACGATTCCGGAGCTATTCCTCCTCCTACAACCCCCTCCAACTCATTTATGCCTAACATTGTAATTTCTTCTAAAGATGTCATTTCTGCTCTCTCTGAGCTTAACACTAAGAAGGCGTATGGTCCTGATGGTATTCCTCCTGCGGTTCTCAAAACTTGTGCTTCTGAGTTTGCACCCTGCCTTGGTAAACTATTTCGTCTTTGCCTTTCTACTTCGATCTTCCCTTCTTGTTGGAAACGTGCGCTCATTCAACCTGTACCGAAGAAGGGGAACCCTTCTCAACCCTCTAACTATCGTCCAATTTCTTTAACCTCCGTTCTTTCTAAAGTTTTCGAATCTATCCTTAAGAGACTTTGATATTTTGGAAAAAAGAAAATTTCTGAGTTATCATGTCGAGACCAAAGAGTGATGAAACATGACCTTAAATTCAATGCGCTGCATGCTGTCGTAGAGTTATGGTTTTTGCTGTGTGTACGTGTGTAAAAAACAACATATCTCGCCTGTTTCTTGAGCAAGTTCTCAACTATCATGGCTTCTACAAGCAATAGGAGTTCAAATTTGGGAGTATGGAAGCATTTTATTGTTGAAGAAACAAATGAGGGAAGAGCTATATATACTATATGCGATAAATCTTTATCACGAGGTGGAAAGGAAGGCAAATTTTTTAACACAACGAACTTGAGAAAACACTTAAAGAGTATTCCTGCTGATGAATACGACTGTTTAACAAAAGAAGAGGATCTTAAGAAAGAAGAAGAACAGAAAATTAATAAGAAGCGGCAACTTTACAATTTCTTCCAAAAGCAACCAAAAAAGCCATGCACTACACAAGATGGTAAGATAAAGGAAACACAAATTTCTCGCAAGCTGCCTTGGAATATTAACAGCGATCAATAGCAAGCAACACATACAACTATTGGAGAAATGATTGCAAGTGACTGACAACCATTTTCAGTGGTTGAAGACATAAGTTTCTCTCGTATGATGCAAAAACTGAAGCCTCACTACGTCCTTCCTAGCCTCAAGTACTACTCGGAAAAAGTTCTGCCTGAAATTCATAGCAAAGTACGTAATAAAGTAAAGAATATAGTCAATGATTCTGAGACAATAAGTTCACCTCTGATATTTGGACAAATAATTCCAACCATTCATTCATAAGTCTGACAGCACATTGCATCAACAAATACTTTTAAAGAAAAATTTTGGTTTTACGAGTTGCTCCATTTGCAGGCTCTCATACTTCTAATAGAATTTCTGAGGTTATTAAGAGCGTTATTTCTGATTTTGAAAGACCATTCTATAAAGAAAATGTCTTAGTTCGCGATAATGGCGCAATATATATATATATATATATATATATATATATATATATATATATATATATATATATATATATATATATATATATATATATATATATATATATATATATATATATCCTCCATCTCTCCACTCGACACAATCTTCCACACAACTATGATATCTTCTTCGAAAACACTCAACTCAGACCTTCATCTGGTCTTAATATTCTCGGTGTTTCCTTTTCTCGTGATCTTTCTTGGAAAGATCACATTACCTCTCTTTCTAAACAAGATTCTAAGAGGTTGGGTGTTCTGAGGCGCCTTCAGTATTTCTTCACTCCACCCCAGTTGCTTGCTCAGTATAGGGGTGTTGTTCGCCCCTGTATGGAGTATGCTTCACATATCTGGGGTGGTTCCACACACACGGTTTTCCTAGAGAAGGTGGAGTCAAGGGCATTTCGTCTCATCAACTCTCCTGCTCTTACTAACTCTCTTCAATCTCTTTCTGCCCGTCGAATTGTTGCGTCACTCTCTCTTTACTATCGCTATTACAATGGACGCTGCTCTTCTGAATTCTCTCTTCGCATACCTCCTCCTCTGAGAAGGGCTCGTGCGACTCGACTTTCCGCACAGTCTCATCCTTTCTCTGTCCAACTCTCTGACCCCAGGCTTAACCGCTATGCTCTGTCCTACATGTACTCTACTGGTAAAGTCTGGAACACACTTCCTTCTTCTATTTTTCCAACTTCCAATGACTTACACACCTTCAAACGTCGTGTATCGGGACATGTCGGCCTTTAGTTTGACCAGGCTTCCGTCTTTTCCCCCAACTCTGGTGGAATTTTGGTAGGCCTCTGGCCTTTGCCCACCAGAGGTGAGATAAAAAAAAAAAAAAAAATATATATATATATATATATATATATATATATATATATATATATATATATATATATATATATATATATATATATATATATATATATATATATATATATATATATATATATATATATATATATATATAGTAATAGAAATGTTCTTAAGGAACCTAATTTTAAATTCAAATAAACTTGCAAAGAAAACTGCTAAATTCATTTTAAAGCAAACGTTTCGTATTTATTACAATACGTCTTCAGTGCTGAAAATAGAATGAACAAAATTACAAAAATCATCGCATAATTTTTTTAAAAAAATTTTTTAAATATAATTAATGAAAATATGTGAAGCCCAAATATATTAAAAATAGTAGTTTTAAATATAAAAGAAATGTTAACAAAAATAGAAAAGCATATAAACAAGGGATGAAAAAATAGACAAGACAAAAAGAGAATAGAAAACAGAATGAAAGACAGATCAAGCAATTAGAAGTGAGAGCGAGGAATTCTGGGTATTAAGAGTAGGATTGATTGTTTTTATGTATAAAGATTCCAAAATTTTTAAATCTTCGTCATTTGAAGCATTTTGAAGGATAGAAAAGTTCTGGAGAAATATATGATGATTGGTGAGATTAGAGTGATCTCTGATAGCTGAATATTCCGGATTGGAAATAGGAAGATTAGTACGAAAGGAGATACCCATGTGCTTGAAGGCTTGCATCTTCAGTTGTAGGCTTGTTTAGCCCACATAGTCGACATAGTCGGCACACTCGTATTTATATACGATGCAAGACCGCAAACATATGGGAATACTTTCTTTAATCTTAAAATAACTTCCGATTGAGTTGTTGTTTATAAAGGACAAAAGAAAGTTACATTGCGGAAAATGTTTGTGTAAAATATTACTAATTTGGAAATGAAGATCAATCGAAAGAGGCCCTATATAAGGAAGTCTGGCATAGACAGGGCATTTAGGAACATCGTAGGAAGTAAATTTAGGGTGGTAGATATCATTGAGGAAAGAGTTCACCAGTTTATAAAAAAGGTTAGAAGGGAAAAGATTAAAACTAGAAAAATTATGAAGAAAGGATATTTCTGCATGGAAAGAATTCCAGTTAGAACAAATGTGATATGCTCTATGTATGCGAGACCTAAGGCCTGCAATTTTGTGAGAAAGGGAGATAGAGCTAAAGTAAGTAACGTATTAGTGGGTTTACGATGGATAGAAGTAGAGAATCCACAAGAAGAGTGGGAGATAGAAATATCAAGAAAAGGAAGCGAACCATTTGATTCACATTCAAAGGTGAAATTTATATTTTCATGTTTAGAATTAAGGTATTCATGAAATAAAGGATATCTACCACCCTAAATTTACTTCCTACGATGTTCCTAAATGCCCTGTCTATGCCAGACTTCCTTATATAGGGCCTCTTTCGATTGATCTTCATTTCCAAATTAGTAATATTTTACACAAACATTTTCAGCAATGTAACTTTCTTTTGTCCTTTATAAACAACAACTCAATCGGAAGTTATTTTAAGATTAAAGAAAGTATTCCCATGTGTTTGCGGTCTTGCATCGTATATAAATACGAGTGTGCCGACTGTCATGTCGACTATGCGGGCCAAATTAGCCTACAACTGAAGATGCGAGCTTCAAACACATGGGTATTTCCTTTCGTACTAATCTTTCTATTTCCAATCCGGAATATTCAGCTATCAGAGATCACTCTAATCTCATCAAACATCCTATATCTCTTCAGAACTTTTCTATCCTCCAAAAATTTCGGAATCTTTATACATAAAAACAATCAATCCTACTCTTAATACCCAGAATTCCTCGCTCTCACTTCTAATTGCTTGATCTGTCTTTCATTATGTGTTCTATTTTCTTTTTGTCTTGTCTATTTTTTCATCCCTCCTTTATATTCTTTTGTATTTTTGTTAACATTTCTTGTATATTTAAAACTACTATTTTTAATATTTTTGGGTTTCACATATTTTCATTAATTATATTTAAAAAAAAAAAAAAAAAAAAAAAATTATGCGATGATTTTTGTAATTTTGTTCATTCTATTTTCAGCACTGAAGATGTATTGTAATAAATACGAAACGTTTGCTATAAAAAGAATTTATCAGTTTTCTTAAAAGTTTCAAGTTATATATCATATATATATATATATATATATATATATATATATATATATATATATATATATATATATATATATATATATATATATATATATATATATATATATATATATATATATATATATATTTCTATACCTTATGTCCTCTAGTAAGTCACACTCTTGCTGATTTTTAGCTTGTAATTTCGATAATTGCTCAGAATGAAGGTTTTTGCATACTTTGATATACTGACCCTGAAATAAATATATATATATATATATATATATATATATATATATATATATATATATATATATATATATATATATATATATATATATATATATATATATATATATATATATATATATATATATATATATATATATATATATATATATATATATATATATATATATATATATATATATATATATATATATATATATATATATATATATATATATATATATATATATATATATATATATATATATATATATATATATATATATATATATATATATATATATATATATATATATATATATATATATATATATATTATATATATATATATATATATATATATATATATATATATATATATATATATATATATATATATATATATATATATATATATATATATATATATATATATATATATATATATATATATATATATATATATATATATATATATATATATATATATATATATATATATATATATATATATATATATATATATATATATATATATATATATATATATATATATATATATATATATATATAGGGATGGAGTAAGTATCGGTATCGGTATCGGTATCGGCAAGTATCGGCATATTTTCCGATACCGATACCGGTATCGGTATCGGTATCGGTATCGGTATCTCGGTATCGGCAAAATTTTTATAAGAGTAAAGTATCGGTATCGGTATCGGTATCGGCATAGTATCGGCATATTTTCCGATACCGATACCGGTATCGGTATCGGTATCGGTATCTGGTAATTTTTAGGTATCGGTAAAAATTTTGGTATCGCTCCATCCCTAATATATATACATATATATATATATATATATATATATATATATTATATATATATATATATATATATATATATATATATATATATATATATATATATATATATATATATATATATATATATATATACGGTAGCTCAGTGGGTAAAGTCAGTTTTTCTCTGGCTTTGGGGAATAAGGCTCGAGCCTCGTTCTCTCGTGTGTACTGTAAAGTATACAAATCGAGGCTCGAACCTCCGACCCAGTTACCTGAACGGACATAAAAAATTGTCGTTGGTAAGAGATTTTCTGTTGTTAATAAATTAATTACACTTTACGGCAAGGTGTATTAATACGCTAATCTCAATACTCACATATCGTTTAAAAATATAGCAAACACCTACGACATTCCACGCTATTTCAACATATACAATATCACATTCTCTCTAAATTGCCCCTACAGAGAAGGTCGCCTATCAAAGATTTAAAACCACGCCCACCGGTGGAAAAAATAAACTTGATCGGGCTGTACCGGAGCAGGGTTTCCCTATCCAAAAATTCAAATAATCAGTGTAACTTATCGTCTTGGTCTGAAATAACATATAACTCAGTTTCCCTGACTAAGAACCACACTCCTCGAATAGGGCTCTGCCTGTGAGTGATGGTGATAACCTAAAAAAAGATATATTTATATATATATATATATATATATATATATATATATATATATATATATATATATATATATATATATATATATATATATATATATATATATATAGTAAGAACTGCACTTTCAACTAGAAAAATCGTATAACGGCATTAGAACCTCATTTGAGAAAGCCGTACTTGCTATAGCTTCCCCATACTCTTTGCTGAGGCTTTTTGAACGGAATTTGAAAGGAATTCGCCCTCAATCTATTTTCTGATCCCTTTTTGACTGGCTTTAGAAAGAAATTCCACATAATGATTCAACTGGGTTTCGAACCATAGCCACTGCAACATTCGGATCCGTCTATGGCTTTTTTCCTGGTGTAAGAACCCCGGACTTTTCTTTTCCCAGGTTCCTGATGGATTCCTGTAAGGGTTTTCGGAACACAAAGGTTCCTGAATAGGGGAAACTGAGTCCCTCTCATACAATGGTTTCGCAACTCAGAGATTCCTGAAGAGGGGGAACAGAGACCCTCATAGAAGGATTCTGGAACTCGTAGGTTCCTCGAGAGGGTGTGCGTCTTGGATGTTCTGAAAACATGGTTTTTATCTCCGTAGATTTTCTCTCATTTACACTTTATATCGATTCTCGTCAAAAAACCAATCTTAAAATTTTGACGAAATTAGATTCTAACGACCAACCTCATGAATGGATTTCCATGATCTTATCCACTAGACCACGATATCTTTCAAATATAAAGGTAAAGATATTCTTTTAAGTCATGTACTTTAATTTTACAAATTTTTAAATTTCCATTTTACCAGTATTTATTTTTTTCATTTTATTCCACTTCAGATTCTTACCATTTGCATTTTATTTCACCATACGTATATTTTTATTCCCTATTATTTAATATATTCTAAACTAATACCCGTTTTCTTTACAAAGATATAACTAAAACAATTCGTAATTTTGATTTTCTATTCATATTTTCTTAATTTTTTAACGCAATACATTAAAGTACATGCATAAAATACCCGAATAATCTCATGTACACCATGTACATCAATTTTACATTTTTATTTCACCATGCACATATTTTTATTCCATATTATTTAATATATTCTAAACTAACATCCGTTTTCTTCACAAAGCTGTAACTAAAATAATTTGTTATTTTCCTTTTTTTACAAAGATATTTCTTAATTTTTTTAATGCAATACATTAAAGTATATTCATACAAATACATACAATATCAAAACATCAGGTAAACATACACAAACACATAAACTCAAATGCATTATATATATATATATATATATATATATATATATATATATATATATATATATATATATATATATATATATATATATATATATATATATATATATATATATATATTCACATACATATTCTCAAATACATATACAATCACTTACACGGATACATACACTAAAATACACACATATATACTCATTCGCTCACACTCATGTACAAATTTCCAGATACATATATAATCATACATTCACTCAATCACTCACACACACGCAAACACAAACAAAAACATATTTTCAGACTCTCAATATATTTTATCATGTTGCTAACCTTAGCCATTTTTTTAACAAACTTTTCTACCTTTTTACGATTCCTAACTTTTTTCATTTTAAGGTCGCCATACCTTTACTTATGCATATCCCAACTTCATTACCTTTGCTTACGCAAACCTTTTCTTCACTTTTGATCTTCTCTGCCTTTGTATTTTCCCATATCCAGGCCCTCAGTTGCTTCATGAGCTGCCTCTTTTCTCCGTTTTAAGTTTTAACCCTTCACTTTTCATTCATTCATGATTTACAATCATTCATTATAAACACACGTTAACTAATCTCAAACTATTTTTCATAATATAGTTTCATTCTATGACATCATAAGCATAACTGCTACTTTATTTCATAAAAAAGTAATATTAACATGTCTTAGTATGTTTCATACATGTGGCGTTGATTTAAGAAGTTAATATAGCAACTCATTGTTTCTTCTACTAAATAACTCATTGCTTGAACAACAATTTATCTGTAATCTTTATTCTTTTTAATTAATGTTTCATTTGTATTTTATTGTTTTTAATTTTTATTCTATATGTTTTTTAATTTTTTACTTCAAGTAATTTGTTTATTTCAAGTTTTATTTTTAATTTTTGTTTTTTCTTTTTTCTTTTTAATTTTTTTAAAAAAATTATTTTTATTTTTTATTTTTAGTTTTATTTTTCATTTTTCTTTATTTTTCCTGTTTCTTTCTTATTATTTTAAATAAATTATCTTTCGTTATTATTTTTTATTTTTCATTTTCATTTTCTATTTTCTTTTTTTTCTTTTCCTTCTTCTTTTTTTTCCTTTTTTTTCTTTTTTTATTGTTTTTTGCTCTTACCAAATACAATCTTTACCACCTTCTTCTCATATAAACACACATACACACACATAAAAACCTACATAACTGCATCGAAGACATCACAATGCTACCCGCATCCATGAAATTGTCATGGTAACCAATTCCATCCGTTATCCTAATCGCAGGACTTTGATTTTTTTCTACTTCTTCGGTCATGCACGTAGTAAAGTACGTAATACGTATAAGGACTCAGTCATGACCACACACACTTACTACTCACATTCACATTTGTACGCATACACAGCAACTGTAACCAACTAAGACAAGTTATTTTAAAATATTAACATTGAACACAGTTATACTTGACATATCAAAGCAAAATTCATGCATATTACTTCTAACAAACACATCACACTCATTTAAAGCTATTAACTACCCCTCTAAATATATTTATCCCTCAAAATGTCTCTAACGCATATTGAAAGTCTTTATTTACACTGTATTCATGCTTTCTTACTACATTCAGACATTTCTACAATAATTATCAAAGACACTGTTTAGGTTTCTGTTCTACGTCTCTCAGTATGCGTTTTAAATATAAACATTAAACTAAATTTTATCACTATTGCACGAACAAAAGCATGTTAGTGTTTATCTGGCATACAAATTACAGAACTTTGCACTCATTATTCAACCAAAACTATTCAATATATAATTTGAATCTCAATGGTCAACTATATGGCATATAATTAATTGATCCTTCATGTACATTTCTAACCCCATGTTCCACAACATTTACTTTGAAACTCAATATACAATCTAACTTTTTAACACGTAGATATGATCAAAAACTTATCGACATTTCATACCCTTTTTCCTTCAGCCTAAATCTTAATCTCCTTATGTGCCTTACTTTTAATACTTCGACGTAACGAAACACACATTATCCTCTCTCCAACATA
Source organism: Armadillidium nasatum (assembly GCA_009176605.1). Lineage (NCBI taxonomy): Eukaryota > Metazoa > Arthropoda > Malacostraca > Isopoda > Armadillidiidae > Armadillidium > Armadillidium nasatum. The sequence continues at coordinate 13,379 of SEYY01013561.1, forward strand.
CAATTTATAGGATATAACATGCATTTCTTTTCAAATTCTTTCTATGTATATCTTAATTCATCACAGAACGATAAATTTTTTATCCATAAAGCATGATCAAAGACATACAGCCATCTCTTTAACTTATATTTTATTGTACTTACCTATATTTTCACCCTAAGCGTCATCAATATTTAACTTAAATCCTTATATTTAACCCACCTTTTGTATTCGATGTATAAACAAAGTATGAACAATTTATAGGATATTACATGCATTTCTTTTCTAATTCTTTCTATGTATATCTTAATTAATCACAGTACGATAAACTTTTTATCCATAGAGCATGATCAAAGACATACAGAAATCTCTTTAACTTATATTTTATTGTACTTACATATATTTCACCCTAAGCCTCATCAATATATAACTTAAATCCCTAGATTTAACCCACCTTTTGTGTTCAATGTATGAACAAAGTAATACTAGTATTTATCTGGTGTACAAGTTATATAATTTTTCATTCACTATTCACCTCAAAACTATTCAAAATTTAATTTGATTCACCATTGTTAACTCAACTTTATCATTAAGGCATGAACAAAGACATGTCATCTTCTATCTAGCATACAAATTGCACTATTTTATATTAACATTCTACATTAAAAGTTAACCATTTTAACTTAATTCTTCATATTCAACTTATATTTTTCACATAGGTATGGTCAAAGATATTCCGACATCTCTATTAGCACGCAATTTACAGAACTTGACATATATTTCATTCCCTAATCCCTCCAAGATGCTACTAAAATACTGCATGCTACCTGACTTTAAACACTTTGACAAGATCGAACACAAATCATCGTCCCTCTAACATCCTTACATCCTCTAGATCCTTACATACATTTCTTATCTAAATCTTTCATCATATATGTTATTTCGCCATAGCCTATTTAACTTCCTATCATTAAAACTTGATCAAAGAAATGCCTATTACCATCTAACACAGCATCTTTTGAACCGTTATATGCACTTCATACCCTAATCCATCCAGCAAAAATCTTAAATCTCTGTATATAATCTAACTTTTGCATTGAATGTACGTACAAAGTCATCCTCGTATCTATCTGGTACGCAAGTCATAAGACTTTTTATTTATAATTCACCTTGGAACTATTCAACATTTAATTCGATTCTCCAAGGTTAACTTAACTTTAACACTAATGCATGAAAAGAGTCATTCCATCATCTATCTAGCATAAAAATTATAATTTTCATCTTTACTTTAACATTCAGTATAAACTCGTAGACATTTTAATTCTCCACATTCATCTTAAATTTTTTGCAAAGATATGCTCAAAGATATACTGTTTTCTCTCTATCACACATTTTATAGAACTTGACATATAACCCATACCCTAACCCCCCCTCCAACATTTAACTTAATCTCCATATACTACCTGACCTTTTACATTTAGAAAAGGTCGAAAACAAATCATCATCTCTCTAACATGTAATTTATAGATTCTTTCATACATTTCTTATCTAAACCTCACAAAATATATCTTAACTCACCATGGTTATCTAAATTTTTTATCATTAAAACATGATTAAAGACATACTGACATCTCTCCAACACGTAATTTATAGATATTGACATGCATTTCATTACATAATCCTCCCAACATTTACCTTAATCTCCATATACTGCCAAACTTTTATCACTTCGACATGATCAAACACATTTCATCATTTCTCTATCATGTAATTTATAGAACCTTATATACTTTTCTTAACTAAATCTTTCAGCATATATATTAAATCACCATAACTAACTAAACTTTTTATCATTTTACTTATCATCATCATCATATTTTCCAAAACGAATGCAGATATTGTGATGTCATAAATTTTCCTTATAACTATGCATTTAAGTTATTATATTCAGATGATTTCATGTTTATAACGTCACTACCATATATATATATATATATATATATATATATATATATATATATATATATATATATATATATATATATATATATATATATATATATATATATATATATATCATCCGGTGGGCAAAAGACAGAGGCCTACCAGATTCCACTGGAGTGTGAAAAATTTTATCCTGATAGAAGAAAGCCAACATGTCCAGATACACGGCGTTTGAAAGTATGCAAGTCAAAGGAAGTTCGGAAAACAGATGAAGGGAGAGTGTTCCAGACTTTACCAGTAGAGTATATGTAAAATGGCTCATAGCGGTTAATTAAGTCTGGGGTCTGATAGTTGGACAAAGAAAGGATGAGACTGTGTAGAAAGGCTTGTCTCACGAGCTCTTCTCAATAGAGGAGGTATGCAACGAGAGTGGTCAGAAGAGCAGTGTCCATTGTAATAGCGATAGAAAACAGAGAGTGACGCTACAATTTGTCGGGCAGAAAGAGATTGAAGAGAGTTAGTAAGAGCAGTAGAGTTGATGAGACAAAAATCCCTATACTGCACCTTCTCTAGAGAGCTGTATGAGTGGAACCACCCCAGATGTGTGGCGCATACTCCATGCAAGGGCGAACAACACCAATATACAGAGGAAGCAACTGGGGTGACGTGAAGTAATTCTGAAGGCGCCTCAGAACACCCAACTCATTAGAAGCTTGTTTAGAAAAAGAAGTAATGTGATCTTTCCAAAAAAGAACAAGAGAAAAGGATACTACAAGAATATTAAGAACAGAAGAAGGCTTGAGTTGTGTGCTTTCGAAGAAGATATCATAATTGTGTATAAGATTGTGTTAGTGGAGAGATGTAGGAACTGAGTTTTTTAGGCATTGAAAACAACCATGCTTATCTGCCCCAATTTGAAATACGTGAAAGATCAGAGGTTAGTTGCTTCAAGGCTACCCTTCTCGAGTCTATCAACTGCTGCTGGGTGGGACGTTTTCCAAACTGGAAGGAGTAATTAAGGGTGGAGTCACAAGCATAGGAATGGATAGGTGATAAGGTAATAGAGGAAAGATCATTAATGAAAAGCAGAAAAATGTTGAGGATAGGACAGCAGTTTTGCCGTCGGAAGATATTAAAGGAAGGAAAGAGGAAGAAGCAAAGTTAGAGTTGACATTTTTTGCAAGATGCCAGAAAGAATGTGAAGAAAAAGAACCAGAAAGATTATTGCATTTTCAACGGAGAAAAAAGTTTTTGGTGTTACGAAGGATAGATTTTGTACGATTCCGAGATGAAATATAAGTAGCGTGAGTTTCTGGGGTTTGAAGACGATGGTAATCCCTGAAGGCAACATCCCTGCGGTGGATAGCGCGAGAATAAGCAGAGTTAAGCCAAGGTTTGCTATGTTTAGTAGAAGGGAAAAAAAATGGAATGTACGCCTCCATGCCACAGAGAATCACCTATGTAATACGTTTAGCACACTCCGAGGACTCCTACCACGGAAGCAGTAATCATTACACGGAAAATCGAAGAAGTACGACCACAAGTCCGACCCGCTTGCGACACCAAAGTGCCATAGACGTTCCCTTTCAAAAGAAGTGGGTCTTTCCTGCGGAAGACTTGAAGAGATAGAAGAGGATAAAGAGATAAGAAGGTGATCGGGGGAACACAGAGGAGGAAAGAGTTTAACAGTATAAGGAGAAAGATTAGAAGTTAGGAAAAAGTCTAGAATGTTGGGTTCATCTCCAAGACGATCAGGGATACGAGTAGGGAGCTGCACCAACTGCTCAAGGTCGCTTTGGATAGCGAAATGGAAAGCACGTTCACCAGCTGTATCATGAGAACTAGAAGAAAGCCATTGGCGGTGGTGAACATTGAAATCACCTAATATGATGATTTCAGAGAAAGGAGAAGAAGAGAGAATGTGCAATATTTTGGAGTTTAAATATTCGAAGAATTTTGGATAGTCAGTAGAATTAGGAGATAAATAAACAGAACAAATGATTTAGTCGTAGAATGGCAATAGAATCTAATCCATAAGGTAGAAAATTTGAAGACTCCAAACTTGAGACACGAGAACAAACGACATCAATGCACACTTATGCACAACAACCGCCTTTGGCTGAAAATTGAGGATAGAGACAGTAGGAGCATACAAAATTTGTTACACTCCATACTTACAGAATGAAATTGAATAACCAAATAATATTTTCAAAAAACTATACTATCCTAATAACTTCATAAACAAATATCTTAAAAAGCAAGAAACAAATTCTACCAAACACAAGATCATAAAATCACCCCAAAAAATATACTACCTATACCAAATTTAAATTCCCACGAAATAAAAAATAGTTTACCTCCCGATATATATACTGTAAAATCAAACTCTATCACTTTAAAACACATACTCAAACCTCATATAAACACACTTGACAACAACATAGGAATTTATAAAATTCTTTGTAACAATTGCAACAACATATATATAGGTGAAACAAACGATCTACCGAGAAGAAAATATCAACACTCACTAGACCTTAAAACAGACAACATACATTCTTCACTTACTGATCACCGTAGAACATTTAACCACATACTCAATTTAAAAGATACACAATTAATAAAAACAAAACATAACAAAAAAACACGCAAGTTTACAGAATCTTTCATCATAAAATACACCCATAACATGAATCTCACCAAAGGAGATCCTCTCATAGACAATACAACAAATGTATTTCTAAACAATCCATAACCTTAAAAAAATACCCTAAAACAACTACCATAGTTGCCAAATTCTTTTCCGAAGAGTTGCTAGACGATGATAACTTCCGTCATCACAAAAGAAATTTCATCGTGTTCTGAAGAAGTGACTTGACCACAAGCACGAAAGCTTAACCTTATAAAAATAACTTTGTGGTAGATCAGTGAATAAAAAATAATAATCCCCATCCAGTGTTTAATTTATATTTATATATATATATATATATATATATATATATATATATATATATATATATATATATATATATATATATATATATATATATATATATATATATATATATATATATATATATATATATATATATATATATATATATATATATATATATATATATATATATATATATATATATATATATATATATATATATATATATATATATATATATATATATATATATATATATATATATATATATATATATATATATATATATATATATATATATATATATATATATATATATATATATATATATATATATATATATATATATATATATATATATATATATATATATATATATATATATATATATATATATATATATATATATATATATATATATATATATATATATATATATATATATATATATATATATATATATATATATATATATATATATATATATATATATATATATATATATATATATATATATATATATAGTATATATATATATATATATATATATATATATATATATATATATATATATATATATATATATATATTTTTTTTTTTTTTTTTTTTATGTCTCCTCCGGTGGGCAAAGGCCCAAGGCCTACCAATATCCACCGGAGTTGGGAAGCAATCGGATTCGGGGTCGCTAATTGCCGACGTGACCCGATACACGGCGTTTAAAAGTGTGCAAGTCAAAGGAAGTTGGGAAAACAGATAAAGGGAGTGTGTTCCAGACTTTACCAGTAGAGTATATGTAAGATTGAGCATAGCGGTTAAGTCTGGGGTCGGAGAGTTGGACAGAGAAAGGATGAGACTGTGTAGAAAGACGTGTCGCACGAGCCCTTCTCAGTGGAGGAGGTATGCGACGTGAGAGTTCAGAAGAGCAATGTCCGTTGTAATAGCGATAGTATAGAGAGAGTGACGCAACAATTCGACGGGAAGAAAGAGATTGGAGAGAGTTAGTAAGAGCAGGAGAGTTGATAAGATGAAAAGCCCTAGACTCCACCTTTTCAAGATGAGCTGTATGTGTGGACCCACCCCCAGATATGCGAGGCGTACTCCATACAGGGGCGAACAACACCCCTATACAGAGCAAGCAACTGGGGTGGCGTAAAAAAAACTACGAAGGCGCCACAGAACACCCAACCTCTTAGAAGCTTGTTTAGAGAGAGAGATAATGTGATCTTTCCAAGAAAGATCACGAGAAAAAGAAACACCGAGAATATTGAGAACAGATGAAGGTTTGAGTTGAGTGTTTTCGAAGAAGATGTCATAGTTGTGTGGAAGATTGTGTCGAGTAGAAAGATGGAGGAACTGAGTTTTTGAGGCATTGAAAACGACCATGTTTTCTCTGCCCCAATTTGAAATCAGGATAGATCAGAGGTCAGTTGCTCCAAGGCAATCCTTCTTGCGTCTAATAACTGCTGTTGGGAGGGACGTCTTTCAAATTGAAAGGAATTAATGAAGGGTGGAGTCATCGGCATAGGAGTGTATAGGAGACGAAGTAATAGAGAGAAGATCATTGATGAAAATTAGAAAAAGAGTTGGAGAAAGGACAGATCCTTGAGGAACACCACTATTTATAGATTTATAGGAGGAACGGTGGCCGTCTACAACAGCTGCTATAGAACGACCAGAAAAGAAATTAGATAGGAGGTCACAGAGAGAAGGATAGATTCCGAAAGAGGGAAGTTTGGAAATCAAAGCTTTGTGCCAGACTCTATCGAAAGCTTTCGATATGTCTAGCGCCACAGCGAAAGATTCACCGAAACCCCGAAGAGCGGAGGACCAAGAGTCAGAAAGTAGGGAAAGAAGATCACCAGTAGAACGTCCTTTACGAAAGCCATACTGGCGATCAGAGATAAGATTGGAAGAATTGAGATGTTTCCAAATCTTCCTGTTAAGGATAGATTCGAAAACTTTAGAGAGAACGGAGGTTAAAGAAATTGGACGATAGTTAGAGGGTTGAGAAGGGTCCCCCTTCTTCGGTACAGGTTGAATGAGCGCACGTTTCCAACAAGAAGGGAAGATCGAAGTAGAAAGGCAAAGACGAAATAGTTTACCAAGGCAGGGTGCAAGCTCAGAAGCACAAGTTTTGAGAACCGCAGGAGGAATACCATCAGGACCATACGCCTTCTTAGTGTTAAGCTCAGAGAGAGCAGAAATGACGTCTTTAGAAGAAATTACAATGTTAGGCATAAATGAGTTGGAGGGGGTTGTAAGGAGGAGGAATAGCTCCGGAATCGTCCAAGGTAGAGTTAGAGGCAAAAGTTTGAGCGAAGAGTTCAGCTTTAGTTGAAGGTAAAATGGCAGTTGTGCCATCAGAAGATACTAGAGGAGGGAAAGAGGAAGAAGCAAAGTTAGAGTTGACATTTTTTTGCGAAATGCCAGAAAGGGCGAGATGAAGAAGAACCAGAAAGATTATTGCATTTGCGGCGGAGAAAAGAGTTTTTGGTATCTCGAAGAATAGATTTTGCACGATTCCGGGATGAAATATAAGTAGCATGAGTTTCAGGAGTTTGAAGACGACGACGGTAATCTCTGAAGGCAGTATCCCTGCGGCGGATAGCGCGAGAACAAGCAGAGTTAAACCAAGGTTTGTTAGGTTTAGTAGAAGGGAAAGAATATGGAATGTACGCTTCCATGCCAGAGAGAATCACCTCGGTTATACGCTCGGCACACTCCGAGGGACCCCTCCCACGAAAGCAATAATCATTCCATGGGAAATCAGAGAAGTACAACCGCAAGTCTGACCAGTTAGCAGCACCGAAGTGCCACAGACGTCTCCTCGCCGAAGGCGGGGGCCGTTCTTGCGGAAGACTTGAAGAGACAGAACAAGATACGGAGATAAGAAGGTGATCGGATGAACCCAGAGGAGGAAAGAGTTTAACAGTATAAGGAGAAGGATTAGAGGTTAAGAAAAGATCAAGTATGTTGGGTTCATCACCAAGACGGTCAGGGATACGAGTAGGGAGTTGCACCAACTGCTCAAGGTTGTTCTGGATAGAAAAGTTGAAGGCGAGTTCACCGGCTGGAGATTGAGAACTAGAGGAAAGCCATTGGCGGTGGTGAACATTGAAATCACCCAAAAGGATGATTTCAGAGAAAGGAGAAGAGGATAGAATGTGCTCTATTTTGGAGTTTAAATAGTCGAAGAATTTTTTATAGTCAGTAGAATTAGGAGATAAATAGACAGAACAAATAAATTTAGTAGTAGAATTGCAAGAGAGCTTAAGCCATAAGGTAGAAAATTCATGAGACTCCAAATCAGAGACACGAGAGCAAATAACATCGTTGCGCACATATGCGCAACAACCGCCTTTGGCTGAAAATTGAGGATAGAGACAGTAGGAGGTAACAGAATAAGGTTTGCTGTCAGCACACTCAAGCACCTGAGTTTCGGTTAGAAATAAGAGATGAGGTTTAGAAGAAGAGAGATGGTGTTCAACAAAGGGGAAATTAGAAAAAAGACCGCGAATGTTGCAGAAATTAAGGAAAAAAGAAGACCGTGCATCGGGGCAAGCCGGACGCCGGGTCATGGCGGCACCATCCCCATCATCGGAGGCCGTCAACTCCCAAGTGATGATGGGGTGAGGGGTGGAGGTTGAGGGGCATTCTTTGGATGCCGCCCCCCCAAGCATCTCCGAGGCAGCTGTCGGTTTCGCCATTTTAGTTTGCTTTGTTTTAGGTAATGTAGGAGTAAGTGCATGTAAAATGTGGGGACATGTGAAGAATTGGGGTGGAGAGGTAGTTGGAGCATAGACACTCCAGTGTGAGGCGGGGGTACGCTAGGGAACCCCCTGAGAAGGTGAAACGCGAAAAGGAACGAACCAAAGTGCAACGGAGTGAAACGGAATAGTCTAGCCCATCCTATCACTCCGTGGGTTATGCCCAATGGGGGGTACTTGCATCGCCTCGGACGGCGCTACGTCCTCCCCCTAATATATATATATATATATATATATATATATATATATATATATATATATATATATATATATATATATATATATATATATATATATATATATATATATATATATATATATATATTGACATTATATCTACTATATTTATTAAATATTATTTATATTTATTTTATGTTAATTCATTTACTTATATATTATATTATACTTTTTTGTGTGTTTAACTTAGTTACATCTCTGCCTACATACATCTTATTAGAGTAACTTCAACAACATTTGATTAAATATTTTTGTTGGTCAATTACAGACTTCCTCTTTCTATCAAATATAAAAAAACACAAATATTTATTTCTTTTTTAATTCTCTAAATTCCTTCACTGCTGAAGGCTTGTCTCTTCATTTAATTTCCAGATAAGCCATTCTTAAATTTATCTGTAAGACAGGTTCATTATTCTTTTGAGGTGGTTTATCTTGAAAGTAGAGGGTAGGAAGGTTAAAGTTAATTTAAACTGACTTTTTATTTCCTCAAACAAATTCACATTACTTTTGTTTAGACCCAATCCTTTGGCTATTTATTCCCTTTAATATCTTAGGAAGTGGGTCCTTTCCAATTGAGGAATTGAAGGGAATAGGGAGAAGTGATGCCAAATGAGATCCCAGAATTAGCAAAACTTTGTTAATTCTCCTCTTCGTATTTACTTAAATAAATCCTATTAAATACATTCCACTAACCCATTAAATACGAATGAGCGTATATTTTCGAATTAATTTATATTTTATATTATCATTCCAATATTTCCCCCTTCTCATTTGGGAATACACTAAGTTATTAGAGTGACAGAAAAAGATTGAATATTTTTCAGTCCTGTTATTTTTATACCATTTGGTTGATTTAGTTTTCAAAAAACTGACACATCACTCTGAAAAGAAATTTTTTTTATTTTACTTCCACATTTTTATAGAAAATAATACGCAGAGTCCTGGTGTGTAATTAGTTTTCCATAATTCCAAAGAGTTACTGAGATATAACCACTCAAAAATTCTCAAAGTGGGACCCTCCGAAGGAAGGACATTAACTTCTAGGGTAAAAATTTTTTTCATCAGTTCTTTAGTAAAATATATGTTGATTCCAAATCTGTGATTAGTTTTTCCTAATTCCAAGCGGTTCCTGAGAAAAAGACGTTCAAGTGACACTTGTCGAATGACCTTAAGTTTGGCGATATACGGCAACTTCAAAAAAAAAAAAATTTTTTTTTTTAATAAATATAATTTTTTTGGTATATTTTAATAGGAAATAATAAGCAGATTCCAAATATGTAATTAGTTTTTCATAGCTCCAAATGTTTACTGAGATATGACCATTCAAACTTGGAATGTTTTTAATAAATAACATTATGAGTCTTACGTTTATGTGATTTTCTAGAAATAGCACTTTTCAGAGATAAAAATTTGCCAAAAAAAAAAAAATAAAATAAAAACGAAAACAACGATAATTTTCAAACTGTTTTTTGAATTAGAGACAGTTAGTGGAAAATAAATAAATCTATCTGATCAAAAAAAAATTGCGACTCACATAAAGATATTCATTTGAATTTAAAAAGTTTAAAAAAATTGAAAATTTAAAAATTTCCAATGATTTTGGGCAGGATTTAAACCATTTAAGCCATCACCTATTATTAAAATCATGCGCTCATTTGATTCCTACATATTTTTTTCAAATCTTTAAAAGAAAAAAGGAAAGAAAACATAAAATATTTCATATTTTATTAAGGATTTAGTGAAAAAAGGGAAAATGGTTATAGAGGGGGTTTGATCCCCTATAAAAAAAAAACAACGATCAGTCTGATAGTGTCTAAATATATGCATTAGTGTTTACCCTTTAAATTCGTTTTCCTCTCATCTCCATAATAAATGGTCGGAAAAAAACATAGACCCCTCCCCTCATAATGAATGAATAAATGAACATAAAAATAAATCGCACACTCTTCTCTTCCTTTCAAAAGAATCTATATTCTTCCCATTTTAACAACAGCAAATGAGTTTAATCATAACGGTTAAAACTATTAAAATACCAACAATATTTCTTGTTCTATATTCTAGAGGCTTATTCGGCAGTCTAGAATTAACTGGGACTGATCCTTTTGACCTTAAATTATGATGATTATTTTCACTAATACTGGGAGCATTTCTATCTCTCCTAACATTTATAATATTTCTAGGAACATAATCAATTTCTTCATCAGAGTCTGAATCAGAATTTTCTGAAACATATTCAGTGTTTGCTTCATCTATATTATTAGGACTTATTTCAGGTTCTATATATGTATCCTCGTCATGAATAAGATTTGGTAAACGAAAAATCTTCAGTCTATTTATATTTACTTTTTCTTGTCTTTTATGCGCATCATACAAAGGTTTTATAACATACTGTAATTCACAGCAGAAATCTTCTCTGTGATTCTATATGGTTTTAACCATCGTGGTTTAAGCTTATTATCTTTTCCTTGTCTATAATTATCTTTGAGCCATACAATGTCTGTCATTTGAAATTCTCTAAAATTATGAATTTTATAATGATCATTTCTTTTTATCTGTTTTTCTGAGCTATGTTTCCAAGCATTCTCAAAAGCTTTCTTCATTTTATTTCTTAATTTTTCTTTGACGTTATATCCAATATAATCATAAGTTTTTATGCTATTATTTGGAGCAAGTTTTTGGTAAGTTAGACATTATTTACAACAATCTTTGATATCTTGTATCATATTTGACCAATAAAACAAAGTCTTTGCTCTGTGTAAAGTTTTAGCACATCTGGCATGAAAATTTAAATTAGAGGAATGTGAAACATAAAATGCTACTGATTTAAGAGGGCGCGGAATTACTAAAACTTCAGAATAAGCTCTTTGATGTTTGTTTTCATTAATAAAATATAAACAATTATTTTCCATTGTAAATCTAGTTAAATGAATATCTCTAGGTATTCCTTCAATATTGTTTTTTTTTAATAATTTATAATTCTTGGTCATTCCAAATCATCCATTTGTTCTTTCTCACGTTTTCAGCGTTTAAGACGGTTGAAAGATTGATTTCTTCTGCACTGTTTATAGTATTTACAGTACGACTTAGAGTACCTGGGATAGCATGTTCACGACCAGCTTTGAATTTTATGTCGAAATTGAATTCTGTTAGAAGTAGAGCCTAACGAGCTATTCTCGGAGTTGAAGGTTTAAATTTGAACAAATATTTTAAAGGCTGATGATCTGTTATTATAGTGAACATATGATCATATAAATAATAATTGAAATGTTTTGCTGACTTAACTATCGAGGAAGCTTCTCTTTCTGTCACACTATATCGCTGTTCTTGAGGAGTTAGTTTTCTTCAATAATAAGCTATTGGTCTATCGATATTATCTACATCTTGTGTTAAAACTGCACTAATGGCTTTATCACTAACATCTGTATGTAGCTTGAATGATTCATTGAAATTTGGATGGATTAAGATAGGAGAAGTGCCTAAAAGTTATTTAAATTTATTAAATGCTGTATTTTATAAATTGGTCCAAATGAATTTTGTATATTTCTTAGTTAAATTTGTCAAAGGAGTACTTATTTCAGAGAAGTCTTTAATAAATTTTCGATAATAACCTGTCATTCCAATAAATCTTCTAATTTCTTTCACGTTCTTAGGAGTTTGATTATCTCTCATTCCTTGAATTTTTGCAGTATCAATTTGGATTCCTTTATTCGAAATTATATGGTCTAAATATTTAAGATTCTTTAGCGAATTTACATTTCTTTAACAAAAGTTTGAGGTTTAATTCTTTATAAATTTTTAAAATTTGTTCTAAGTACTTTACATGGTCTTCGAAAGATGAACTATATAAAATAAGATCGTCCATGTATATATGACAAAATTTTCCTAAAACTTTTGAAAATAATATAGATAAGACACGGCAGAAGGTACTTGCGGCTCCAAGAAGACCGAATGGCATGCGTTTGTGCTGATATTTTAGATTATTAGGTTCAATAAAGCTATTTTTATGTCTATCTTCCTCTGCTATCATGATTTGATTGAAACCTTTTAAATTGTCCAGACCTGTGAAGTATCTTGATCTGTTTAGAGAAGATAGGATTTCATCAACCTTAGTCATCGACATATCTTCTGCTTCAGTAACTTTATTTAAACCTCTGGCGTCATATATGAATCTTACTCCTCCATCTGACTTCTTTAGTAAAAGAATAGAACAATTCCAGCTGCTAGTGGATCTTTCAATTATATCTAGTTTCAAATTTTTTTCAATATGTTCTTGTATATTTTCTTTTGTGGCTTGACGAAGGCGATATTGAGGAATGAAGATTGGTTTTGAATCTCCAGTCTTAATTTTATGTTCTGCTAATGTGCAAAGACCAATATCATCAGAAGTCTGAGCAAATGCATCTTTATGTTTCTTTATTACATCAACTTATTTTCATTTGCTGTTCTGGTTCTAAATTATCTAAATTTTTAACTTCTATCTTCAATATATTTTCAGATTTTACTATATTTTCCATTTCAATTTCTTCTTCTTCTGCTAAAAAGATATCTCCTATTAATTCTTTCTTATTTAATATTACATCATGGTACATGAAATTTGCAACTGTAAACGGAGCTGTACATTTTTATTATTAAAATCAAAAGTAAATTTTCCTATGCGTTTAAGAATATCTCTACCTATTAAAATATCTTTTATTATGCACCTTTATATATATATATATATATATATATATATATATATATATATATATATATATATATATATATATATATATATATATATATATATATATATAATATATATACATATCATATATATATATACATACATATATATATATATATATATATATATATATATATATATATATATATATATATATATATATATATATATATATATATATATATATATATATATATATATAAGATTTAATATACTATCACCCAAGACTACGTTGTATAATTTGTCGATACCATAATATAACGAATCATTGTAGTTTATTGATATAAATAATTAATTATTTATACATATTTTCACATAAGATATAATACGGCAAAAACTTTTGTTAATTTATCCATATATATATATGCATATATATATATATATATATATATATATATATATATATATATATATATATATATATATATATATATATATATATATATACATATATATATATATATATATATATATATATATATATATATATATATATATATATATATATATATATATATATATATATATATATATATATAGATATATAAAAACACTATAATTGTGTAAAATTTTAGACAGTATAACACCCCACAGGAAATAAAAACAAAAATTAAAATTGGAGCAAGCTTTCGAAGGGATAGCCACCCTTCCTCTTTCAGGCTCTAGTTTATTATTAAAAGATTTTTTTAAAAACAAAAAGGCATAAAAATAATTGGTTGGTAGTTTAAATAAAATTGTTAAGACCTTTAAGAAAACTTGAAAACTTTGAAAATTTTTTAACAATATGATTCGTAAAATCATCTAATAAAACATTATTATGAACATTAAAATTATTTACATTTTTAATTAAAAAGGATTCTATAAATTGTCTTTTATTTACATTATCTTCTTTTATAAGCAACTTCATCTCCTCTAGTCCAATTCTATGATTATTCGATATCCGATGTCTATGTAAAGCAGAATTTTCATCTCCAACTTGAAGCGAATATTTATGTTGGTATTTTCTTCTTTTAAAATCCACCGTCTCACCAATATAAACACTATCGCAATCTTTGCAAGGGACCTGATAAACACCTGCATTATGTTCGTCCTTTTTTATCGAGATTTTTTGCCTATGAAAAAACTTTTTAATATTCGTTGGGACACTCGACACCAACAAAAGCTCTCTTGGTAAAAATTTCTTAATGTTGGTAGTGTCAGTGGGTACGTTCACTATAAACTTATCAGCAATGTCAAACTTAAGACGATTTTCAGCTTCACAATCTCTCTCGATATTTTCATTTATATTTTCTGTCTCATTTGAATTGTTATCAATAGGTGTGTCATGAATGGTAAAATTCGAAATTCTACCAGAGACCAAATCCAGTCCATCTTGCCTTTCAACATTTCGCAATCTCCTTTTTGTGGATTTCAAAGCTTTATCTATAAATTGAGAAGGATATCCAAGAGTTTTAAAAATCCCTCTAATATGTGCAATCTCCTCATCCAAATATTCCGGACTACAAAGTCTAAAAGCTCTTAAAAAGAAACCTTTTAAAATTCCAAATTTCACGTGGGACTCATGACAAGAGAGCCAATGCACATAACTATCAATATGTGTTGATACTGAGGTATTTTTACAATTGATTAACTTGTGCCTTTCACAGTCTTATTTTGCTTTTAACGATGAGTTTTATTTGCAAGTTGCTGGTTTGAGTATGGGATCTCCTCTTTCTCCGGTTTTATCGAATATTTTTATGGAGATTTTTGAAATTAAATTTCTTCCAAATATTTTAAATTTTGATCACGTTTGGTTAATTAAGATATGTTGATGACGTATTTGTCGTGCTACCTGATCAAGTGGAGCCTGCTACCATTCTTTCGAAGTTGAATGATTGTGTTCCTCAGATAAAATTTACACTTGAATTAGAGCAAAATGGTTGTCTGCCATTTTTAGATGTACTTTTAATTCGAAAAGTTTTTATTTCTGACAATCGAGAAGAATTTGCTTTTAAAGTTTTTAGAAAGGATACACATATTGATAGTTATGTACATTGGCTCTCTTGTCATGAGTCCCACGTGAAATTTGGAATTTTAAAAGGTTTCTTTTTAAGAGCTTTTAGACTTTGTAGTCCGGAATATTTGGATGAGGAGATTGCACATATTAGAGGGATTTTTAAAACTCTTGGATATCCTTCTCAATTTATAGATAAAGCTTTGAAATCCACAAAAAGGAGATTGCGAAATGTTGAAAGGCAAGATGGACTGGATTTGGTCTTTGGTAGAATTTCGAATTTTACCATTCATGACACACCTATTGATAACAATTCAAATGAGACAGAAAATATAAATGAAAATATCGAGAGAGATTGTGAAGCTGAAAATCGTCTTAAGTTTGACATTGCTGATAAGTTTATAGTGAACGTACCCACTGACACTACCAACATTAAGAAATTTTTACCAAGAGAGTTTTTGTTGGTGTCGAGTGTCCCAACGAATATTAAAAAGTTTTTTCATAGGCAAAAAATCTCGATAAAAAAGGACGAACATAATGCAGGTGTGTATCAGGTCCCTTGCAAAGATTGCGATAGTGTTTATATTGGTGAGACGGTGGATTTTAAAAGAAGAAAATACCAACATAAATATTCGCTTCAAGTTGGAGATGAAAATTCTGCTTTACATAGACATCGGATATCGAATAATCATAGAATTGGACTAGAGGAGATGAAGTTGCTTATAAAAGAAGATAATGTAAATAAAAGACAATTTATAGAATCCTTTTTAATTAAAAATGTAAATAATTTTAATGTTCATAATAATGTTTTATTAGATGATTTTACGAATCATATTGTTAAAAAATTTTCAAAGTTTTCAAGTTTTCTTCTTAACAATTTTATATAAACTACCAACCAATTATTTTTATGCCTTTTTGTTTTTAAAAAAATCTTTTAATAATAAACTAGAGCCTGAAAGAGGAAGGGTGGCTATCCCTTCGAAAGCTTGCTCCAATTTTAATTTTTGTTTTTATTTCCTGTGGGGTGTTATACTGTCTATATATATATATATATATATATATATATATATATATATATATATATATATATATATATATATATATATATATATATATATATATATATATGTGTGTGTGTGTGTGTATGTGTGTGTGCGTGTGTATATGCGTGTAACCATAACGTTTGCAAATATTATATCTATTAAAAATACCGTTTCAACTATACACTGTGTCAGTGGGCGTAGCTAAAGTATCTTGTTGAAAGACGATTGGGTGAAAATTTAATCAAAAAATTAGACCCATGTTACTTTGAAAAATGATCGATCCAAGCAACAGTGCATTATTCCTTTCCGCGATAGTACATATTTGTGTTCTGTCTGATATAATGATAAAATACTGATATAAAAAAGATTCTTACTCATAACCAAACTTCGAAACATTATAATTCAACAAAACAGAAACTAATAAAATTTCTTTAAGCTGTAGTTCGGATTTGTACAAAAAATATATTTGCTCAAGTGTGAAACTGTGCGAATTCAGTTATCTTTTTTTAGAACATTACACAGAATATTGAATCGATTAATTAGTTAGTAGATTTAAGACGAAATTTTAAAAATATTTCTATTTCCATCAAAATGGAGGATCGTGCCCAAGGGGTATGGGAGTCTCACAACTAAAATATTTCATATACAGTGTTAAATCATCTTGCTGAAGTCCCCATGTAGTGTGAAATTTATAAATTCGACCCGGCCAAATATATATATATATATATATTTATATATATATATATATATATATATATATATATATATATATATATATATATATATATATATATATATATATATTATATATATATAAGTAGTTTATAAAACGATGGTACCGGAACACCTTCCCCAATCTACCTGAAAATTACCTTGTAATATGCTGTAAAATGTTATTGAAAGAATGTTTTAAATGGTGTTACCAAACCACCCTCCCAATCTACCTGAAAATTGAGTTATAATAAAAAAATCTATAATAAATATGGAAATAATATGTTCTTTACACAAACGTGAAACTAACGAAAATTGTAAATCATGTAATTTTTTAAAAGATTTCTATAAAAATAAATGGGATAATTACAACTATAAAGCTAACCGTTCTCAATATACGCTAAATAATGATAATAAACCGTTGAAATATTCATCAAGAATATATTTAGAGAAAGTTATTGATAAATATTATTAAAAAAATAAAGAGATAATGAACAATTATGATAAAATATTAAATCTCAATGATGAATTTGAACAAGCATATCTGGATGTAAAATGTTCAAATAGAAAGAATTCTTTAAATGTTCACTTTAAATTATTTAAATTGCTACAATTATGTGGTGTCAAATCTAAAATATCAGATTTTCAGAAAGTTTCTAATAAAAGAGAAATTACGTTAAATAAGTACAATCAAATGTGGAAAAAAATATGTAAGATTAATGATTGGAAGTTGATTCATAATTAAAAAGGATATGAGTATTATATTTAAATTTTTTAAATATAATTTTTCCCTTTAGTCTGAATCGTCTGAATCGTCTGAATCGCTAGCAATTAGATCAAATAATCTTTCTTTTATCTGTTTATTAGCTACATAAGCTATTTCCCTTACAGCTTTTAGAAAACCTAGGCTCTTAATAAATTTATGGTAAAGATTCATATATTCTCCGATATCCTTAGTAAATCTTATATTATAAACGTCTACTATAAGATTTACTACTCCATCAGTGTATACTCCATAAATTTCTGAAAGATCTTTACATTGTTGGCAATGATTATATAGAATTTTCTATAAATTTTTTTATTACAAACGAATTTTTGATTTTCAGCATTTTTAGATTCAGTCATTTATTATAGAGAAAAAAAGTTTATGAAAAATTAATTTGATGATAATCTCCACCAATATATTGCATTTTAAGATCGCTTTCATTTAAAAATTTAATTTCCTTATCATTCAAGAGATTAACATATCTTCTTGGAAGGAACACATTAGTTACT
This sequence comes from Armadillidium nasatum, assembly GCA_009176605.1. NCBI lineage: Eukaryota > Metazoa > Arthropoda > Malacostraca > Isopoda > Armadillidiidae > Armadillidium > Armadillidium nasatum. The sequence continues at coordinate 31,986 of SEYY01013561.1, forward strand.
TCATCCTCTCCTACACGTAGAATTGCAAATATTGCGGGATCATATTTTGTATTTATTTTTCTTAGTTCAATAACTTTGTAAGTCACTTCTTTCATTAAATCAGATAATTTTGTAGTCTGTACATAATCAGTTGAATAGTTCAAAATTTTTAATAGTTCTGATTTGTTTTCCATCTATTTATTATAGAGAAAAAAAAAGTTTTGTTTAAAAGATATTATCTCCATATGTTCTTTTGATTTCAGCATCAGTACTATCAGAACTGTATACCACATTTCCAAAGTCATCGCTAATTATAATATTTTTGATATCTATATTTTCTTCAATATTGCTATGATTCTCTTTGAGAACAAGTTCATACTCATTTTTTTCTTTTTCATTATACTTAGTTTTTCCCATATCATCATCATTAATTTTTGGTGGAGAATATATTTCATATTTATTTTTTCCATCAAATTTAATTACTTCATCTCTCAACATATTTTCTTCGGAATTATTTCCTAAATTATATTTTAGAAACGCTTGAATAGTATGCATAGATTTTTCATTAGTTGTATCACTTGCAGCTTGAAAATTTATAATATCACCTTCGTGAAGATGTACGTTTCTTATTCTATTAATTGTATAGTAATCATCTTTATATTTATCTATATCTAAATCTTTAAATTCATCTCCATTAATAAATAATTTTACCGAAATATATTGATCAATATCTTGAGAAGTTAATGTAATTGTATCTATAATTCCTTTATACAGCATAACATAACCCGTTTTCTTAGATGTCGCTCCTTTCATCCCTAAAACGAATGGAAACTTCCCAGCTTCTAGTTTCGAATTAGTTTGAAAAATGATTGTTTCATAAGCACATATTTGTAAATTATTATTCCTATTTTTATCTAACGTTGAAATTTGTTTATTTAATCGTTGCTAAAGCGCTCTCGAAACCTTCTTTAGTCAAAACATTGTTATGTATATCGAAGAGTTGAGATTTCATTTCTTCAACAAATTTTTTAATATGATCATCTTCAGATTGTAATTCAGTTATTGATTTATCCATATTTCCTGTTCGTCTTAACGTTTCATCAACCTTACTTCTTATTTCCTTTACTAAATTATCAGTATAAACTTTTGTAGTAACATCGTTTTTCTCTTGAGGAAAAGCTACATTTGCTAGCCTATTATCTTCAATATCAAAATTACCTTCTTCATCTAAATATTTAAATCCAATTCCAAACAATCCTTGTGGTCCTGGTGGTCCTGGCGGACCTCGAAATCCTCGAGGACCTTGTACGCTTTCAGGTCCGCTTCCAAAGATGTTAACACTCATTTATTATAGAGAAAAAAAAGAATAGAATGGAAATTTATATTTAATACAGTTAATGCATAAAGAACTGTTAGACATAAATGACCACAAATCACATCGCTAAATTTCTGTATTTGATATGTTGAATAGACAATATCGCATTGAACATAATTTTCAAATTCTTTTGGAGGTTCAACACCGAATGAATCGAAAATAATAGCATAAATTATTACATTTCTTAAACCAACACGTCCAATGAGTTCCTGAACCTTTAATTGAATCTAAATTTAAGATCCCACATTCCTTTTTATTTTTATTAGATTTTTTTGGAAGAGCATCTCTCATATAAATTCCTTTAAAGTTTGGAATTTTAAGTTCATTAACATATCTCATAAGATCATATTGACTCAATGCTTTCATCGGAATATTCATCTTTTGTATGGTTTTAAAAACATCCCCTCGCCAGTTTTTCGACGAGGGAATGGTTTTAAAAAAAGACCTTTTCCATTGGTTTTCTTTTTTTCCATTTGAATATTATGCCTTCTAGTTTCTTCTAATTGCTTTTGAGTTGCATTTTTATCATTTACAGTCTTTGCAATAGCACTAGCTCCACCAGCAAGAGAACCGATCGCACTTGCAGCCGCTAATAATGTTGGAAGTGTTATTAAAAATCCTCCATGTTTTGCTAAAGCTGTTACTTGTGATATACTTAATTTTAAATTAAATGGTATATTCTTTAAAAATTTATCTTTTTGAGTTTGAGTTAAGAGAAGAGATATTTTACCTTTTTGCTTTGGATTTACTCTTAATGATATAGAAGATTTTTTATTTATTGCATTGTTTAACTTCTTTACCTGATTAGGTGTAAGATATACTTTCATATCCATGTGCGTCATTTATTTAAAGAGAAAAAAAGTTATTATATATAAATTTTTATATATAATTTTTTCCTTTTTTTAATTTTAAATTTTTTTTACATTTATTTTTTTTAAAGGGGGGTAAAACGTCCCCCTTTGTATTCTATTTTTGTTTTAGTTTTTTATTGATTATTAGATGTAAATTGAGTTTTAACTTTTCCAGATTCTGCACAAATCCCTCTAAACATGGAACTTTTAGGTCTTATCACCTTTTGAAAATTTTCAGTGTTTGTTATCTTTCTACAGTGAATACAATAATATCTCATTTATTTAAGAGAAAAAAAACTAATAAACGATATTCATTTTATTTCCATCGGACTCTAATTTTAAAATTCTTTCTGATAATACCAATGCATAAGCCTTTGTAGGTTTTGATATATTCTTTTGAAAAGCCGCTGTTATTTTAATATCTGTAACTGAATTTTTTAATTTTTCAGATTGTTTACTTACATCAAATACTAGCAATGGATACAAATTCCGGTATTCTAATAAAGTAATAGAACAATTTTTTTCTTTATAAAGTATATGATTAAAATAATCCGATAACATTTTATAAGCAGTTGTATAATGATTTTCATTAAAATCAAGTTGAAGATCCATTTCTGGATATCTTTCGCTATTTAATCGAACACAAGCGTTAGTTAAATTACAATGATCAAATATAGCCGGATTCATAACTTGATTATCATCTTTATTTTCTTGAAAAGCTAAGATTATAAATCTAGGTTTTTCTGATCCAGCTGTTACATTTAATCTCCAATCGAATTGTTTTTGTCCTTGATTTACTTCTACAGATTCACACTGTCTGTTTAAGAAATTAACATTTAAAACAATTTTGTTCTGGATATCATTACTTAACTTAATCATATATTTATCTGTAAGGGTTACATGTGGAATTCTCCAAACTATTTTTGATAAAATAATTTTACCATCTGGAACTTTATAAATACCTTCACTGTCTTTATCAGACGATTTTAATATAGCATC
>SEYY01013562.1:0-12390 GCA_009176605.1 Armadillidium nasatum
CATATACCTATCCAATCTTTTCTTAAATGCTTGAAAGTGATTTCAACATCTTTCTGTGCCAAACCATTACAAAAATTAACTATGCTGAATGGGTAGTTTTAAATTTTCTTATTGTGACCTCTGGTTTCTCTTCCATATTCTACAAAGAATTATTGACTTCAATATTATTAAAAATTGTAAATATTTTTTAAACTTGTAACATGTGCCCTCCAAGAAATCACCTTTCTACAAAAAATATTCCGACTCCTTCAGCCTCTCCTCATAACTCTTACTCTCAAGGCAAAAAATCATTGTTGAGGAATCTATGTTACTCTTTTTCCATCATAAATATATTTTCTTAAATGAAGTGTAAAAATGGATTGAATACTTAACACTGGTCTACATACCATTACAAAGTTTACTTATAATTTTCTTATTTTTGTAATCAACATGGTGTATTTTAATTTATTATACTTAAAATCTTATAACTAAAAAAAAAAGGCTAATTTCCTTTCTTTTAAGTGATGATTAGCAACTTTCAAATAAACACTAATAATCATACTCAAATATTGTTTTTGGTTCACAGGCTCAAGCCAATCTCCATCCTCTTTATAAATTTTAGAATCTTCATTAAAGTAAATTATATGAATAGCATTACACTTTTCACCATTACTCATAAAATTCATTTGTCACGTATCCACACCCATCCAAAAAGTCTATAGATTACTTTTAGGCTTAATAAATTTGCTGTTACTTCAATAATTCTTTAGAGACACAAGTCTGAATTTTTCTTTCCTATTCAGTCTAACTACGAAAATGAAAATTTTTGCTTTTTGCAAATGCATGGCACACGAATGTTTGTCTACAGGGGACTCCGCCCACTATATCCCCCAACCTATGAGTGGTGGTATTAAAATTTTCACTTACATTTCTTTCTATATATATATATATATATATATATATATATATATATATATATATATATATATATATATATATATATATATATATATATATATATATGGTAAAGGTGGAGTTGTTTCTGAGTTTCGATTGTTAAAAAATATCGAAAATCGAAAATATCGGAGAAGCCTATCGTAAACAAGAGAGTTGTCAGAGGTACGAGGTACTATTACTAGACATAGACACAATTATTATTACTTACTTTTCTAGCAGAACCTAATTCGACTTATCATAACCTGAACTACCGAAATTGCCGTAAAAAGAGGCCTAACCTACACAAGAATTTGCCGTAAAAGAGACCTAACGTACACAAGAACGTTTGCACGACATAGTAGCCTAGGGCTAATTATAGGCAGGAAAATATTGATTTAAATTAAATATCGACATAAAAAAATATCGATATAAAAAATATCGAAACTCAGAAACAATCTCCACCTAAGCCTATATATATATATATATATATATATATATATATATATATATATATATATATATATATATATAATATATATTATATATATATATATTTTTTTTTTTTTTTTTTTTTTTTTATTTTTTTATTTTATAAATTTTAATTATTATTTCCAAATTTAGTTTCAACTTTTTTTAAAATATAGGAACCTTGTCAAAATATTCAAAGGAGTGTTTTATAACTTCGGCAGACGATATTCTGACGTCATAATTATTCTTATCAGTAAGAATAATTATTGTTTTTGTTTTTATGGTTAATCGATGAACAACATGATTTTGTAAGAATAAAAATATTAAAAAAATAAAACTTTTAAAACTAATAAAAATAATTATTTTTATCATGTCAAAAATATGTATATACCATGCTATTAAAAGAGAATTACACATATCATATTTAAACACATTCTTTGACTCTCTTTTATTTTTGCAAAATACTTTACTTGAATACCAGGTTGTCATATTTGTCCTTAGACCATTCCTTATATTCAGCATTTTTTTTTATTGAGACAATGTTTGCCAGGTTAGGCCTATTAGCTGACTGTAGGTATACATTTACCCTTCAAGTCAAGGTTAGGTTAAACTGAAAGTGTGTTAAATCTAACAAACTATTTCAATTTAACCTAACCTTTGATTTGAAGGGTAAATCTATGTCTACAGCCAGTTAATAAATCTAACATAATTAACCCTCTCTCATTAACTAAAAAAATAATAATAATAATAATAATGCTAAAAATTACAAAAATAATAAACACTGTAAGCACAAATATAGAAGTCAAAGAACAATCCCTTCACCATTCAGAATAAATATTTTTTCAATTTTTTATTTTGCTTTCCCACACTTAAATGATATGAACAATGCATTTCAGCATATTTTGTCTTTATATTTTAAATACAAGGAAAAATACATACTCATATTTACATACTAAACTATTACCCTAACGTGCCTAAATGACTAATCTTTTCGTGTTTTCAAAATTGAAAAATTCTAAACAAATTGAATAAGACATGATAACCTAAAAGTAAATTGATTACATGTGCAATCTGTTTCAAGTACAATTTTCAAACAAGAGTTTATTGATGGAACACACAGAATTAAGAAGCTATGGTCAATAGGCCAGTGTTGGCTGACGACCATTAATCTCCTACAAGTAAGTTTAGAAAACTAAATTCTATTATAAGGAAATCATGAGATGAACACTGCACTATGAAAATGTCCCAGCATGAAGAGCCACTTCCAGATGCCTTGCCTCAAATAGTTGACCCCAAGGCTTTTTTGTTTTGTTTTGTTTCTGAGAGCGGACTTCACCAACTAGGGCATATGCCGTCCTTCAGGCCTCCACCAGCTTAGAGCGAACGATCCCTTCACTCCAAGACCTGGTGAAGCTCTCGGACTCCGACCCCAAGGTCATAAAATTTTAACAGCACCAAGACAAAAACATTGAAAATGGAGACCTAGTTTATACTTAAGGACGCCGTAATTGGGATGCCGGAATGAGTTCCGATATACAGTATTTATCGATATCGATATTTTTTACTAAAGTATAGAAAAAAATTTATGATATTTTTAAAGCTGATATATCGATATTTTACCCTCATGATCGAAAAAATACCTTCTTTTTTTTTTTTACTTTTGAAAATTTAAGTAGTTTCTGTTCCTTTATAAAGTAAAATTTAAGTAAAATTTGTTATTTTTCATGTGCGTGAATGTTGGATGATGGTAACATTTTGTTTAACTTAACTGAGGACGGGAGGTCAGGTCAGTTGCAGGCCGCTGTTATCAAGACATTCTTCGGAGAAAGTTCCTTTAGGTTATCAATATCAGTTTTAGATTAAAGGTGTTCAAACTTTCTATGGTTAAAATTGTGGAATGACGTGAAAGTTTTTAATATCGTTAAAAATCCTCTTTTGTTTTTCCTCAGTTTATACAATGGGAAATCCTTAAGACGTCTTAACAATTTTTCAATATGTAATGAATATCTGCAAAGTTTTAGTTTAGAAGGAATCATCCCAAAATTTAATCCTTTTGCAAGAGAGATCTTCAAACTTTCATTTAACCGAAAGGAACTATAGTTAAAAATCACATATGTATTTATATTTTCAAAGTTTAATGATAGTCCAAGGGGAAATTATTTCTTTTCGTCAATTCTTTCAACAGTTTCTTTAGTGTTGTTAATAGTTCTTGACAAAAGGCGACTAATAAAAACGAAATCTAACGTTGAAAGATTTTCTTTTAAAATATCATTATACTTTTTAGCATTTTTAGAAGTGATGTTTATTAAATTGTCTTTATTTTTATTTTATAAAGGAACAAAAAACTACTTGAAATTTCCGAAGCAAAAATAGAAATAAAAATAAATAAAATATTGTTAATTAGATATTGAGGGTAAAATATCGATATATCGATATATCGGCTTTAAAAATATCATATAATTTTTTTCGATACTATCGTAACAAAAATATCGAACTTTTTTATCAATATCGATATATATCGGAACTCATTCGGAATTGTTAGCTTAGTGTTCATTGAAAATTATGTTTTTTGTTTTTTAATAGATTCAGTAGGCCTAAGTAAACTTAATGAGTCCTATAATATTTGTATTTAAAAGTCTGAGCCTACAGCATATGTTCATTAGGCTACAGGCTGAATTATTTTCCAAGGTGTAATAGTATTTGGCTATGCTAAGGTAGTTATAGCCAACAGAGTTTAAACCCAAGTAGCCCTTAAGAACATTAGAAAGTAAAGATAGTTGTAAACCACAAGAGTCTTTAATGTCTGTCTATCCAAAAGTAGTAAATTAGCCACTTTTAAGTTTTCACCTCTTAGGTATATATATTAGCCATCTTCAATATCTATATTTTATTATGACAAAGTATGCCATTCATATTTTCAAAATTATCAGGGTAATTCTTTGGATATGTGGGCCTGAATTTTACAATATTTTTTTTTTTTTTTTTTTTTTTTTTTTTTTTTTTTTTTTTTTTTTGTAAGAAAAAAAAAATACAAATTAAAAAAAAATCAAAACTAATAAAAATAATAATTTTTTCAATATGGCATAAAGATTGTCTACTGTAAATGTACACTGCTATTACAAGAGAAGCAACTGTTCTTTGACTATTTTAACCAGGTTGCTATTATGACTAGATTTTAAAAGATCTTTAGGTAAAAATGGAAATAATAGTTAAAAAAATATATATATATATATATATATATATATATATATATATATATATATATATATATATATATATATATATATATATATATATATATATATATATATATATATATATATATATATATTGTAGTGATATTTCAGTTACATGAGGTACCAATGATTTGTCGTCGATAGATCCCGCCTTCCACGCAAGCTTTGGCAACCTTCAAAGTGTCCTTAGGTTGTCTGTATAGGGCTGAAGGACTGTCTTTGTTCCACCAGGAATTGAAAAGATGTATTTTTGTTCAGAGAGACAAGCTCCGCTACTGGGTGGAAAAATTTTATACAAATTAGAAAAAGAACTCCCTCAAAACAGAATAACTGTAAAGAGTACTCACCAATTATTTGACCTCAATTAATTGACCTTTATTACCAGAAAGCTCGTTCAAAAAAATGATGAAAACAAGAAGTGGAAAAATATGAGAAATGTAAATAAATTTATTTCTTTATCATCAAGTACATATATACACGTAAATATAAATATACCTACACCTAATAAGTTATTATATTCTTATAGAGGCCTCTGCTAATAAAAATAATCTCTAACATAACTAAAAATAATCTCTAATAATTAAAGTACACAAATAAAGACTCCTACCTATACAATCAATAATATATATATATATATATATATATTTATATATAAATATATATATATATTTAAGAATTTAATTTAATAAATAAGACGCAAATAAATGAGTTTAACAAATGAAATTTTTTAAATGAATTCACAAATAATATTGTTCAATGAAAAACAACGAAAAACTCAACAAATCAATAAAAATATAAGAAATATTGAAATTCGTTAACAAAAAATGACCATAAGGAAAGGTAACTAGTATTTCATTGACTTTATTTGGACACAAGAGTTTTTCTTATTAACTAATTGAATTGCTCATATTCAGCAAGAATTTCAAATCAAATGAAGATAATAAAAAATAAACAAATATGAGATTTCACACAGTAATTTTTAAATATAGGTGTTTAATAAATGTTCTAACAATATATATAGTAAACACCTTCAAATTCTTTGTACCCTTCCTTTCTTCACTCCAACCTATATAATAAACTATATCACCAATACTTAAACAATTGATTTGGTTACCAATAATTAGTTATGTCCTTCTGGACTTCTTTATATTCTTAACTTTAAAATAAAGGAAATGTTAATTTACCTTAGAGGTGTTCATTCTTTCGAAGAATACTGATTTTCTTTTATAGGTGGGGATGAACACTGAGACTCTCTATCACACAGAACTCAAATCCTTCGAGGATTTCTTAAAAGAACTGTTGTTAAGTTGGTCAATCAGCGTTGTAGTCTGCACTAGTGTTCCAGAACTTGGTCCCCCTATATAAAAATAAAGCAGACCAAAACATTACTTTAACTCTAAATTATTTGTTCCCTAAACTAATTTCATATCTATTTTATAAAAATTGTCTTTTTTTATAATCAAACCTTAAAACAACAGTTTACTATTTATACATCTAATAAGCTTAGACTATGATTCATTGAAGTTACTTTTACTTTATTTTTAATTTTTATAGGTTTAATCAGGTGAAGTTATTTTATGAACTTATTCCAAAATATTATCCAATTTATGCTAATAAACTATTCCCTAACAAACCTATTTAAATTGTAACTTACTAGATAAGGGCCAACAACGTGTGAGATAACTCTCCTTTTGATGATTTTGAGTTGTATTCACTTTAATGGCTTCTCTTTCCAATTCACTATATTTATTTTTACTCACTGTATTACCATACAAAAATATCTTCCACAATTTCTTTATTATTTATTTTTACTTTCTGGGGGGGAGAAAAAGGAGACAATGAAACTTCGCTTCAATATTATATATATATATATATATATATATATATATATATATATATATATATATATATATATATATATATATATATATATATATATATATATATATATTATATATATATATATATATATATATATATATATACATATATACATATACATACATACAGGGACCGACCGGGGCTGGAATTTGGCTGGGGCCGGGGCCGGGGTTTCCTAAAATTTGTAAAGAGGTCAAAAGCACTGAAATTTTAGGTTAAGAAAATTAGATATAAGGTTTATTTAATTGTAAGGAAGGAGTAGAATAGGCAACATTCACTTAAATTAATGATTATATGCATTTTCTCTAAAAAAAAAATCAGAAAATTACAGTTTTGTATATTTAAAGTTTAAAAAAAGTACAAAAATTAAAAAAAAAATTATTCTTATTCATAATAGTGATTTAACACGTTTACCTAGGTAAGACCCAAAGGTAAAGTTTGAAAAAATGTAAGATATAAAATTATCAATTTAACCTGTATTTATACATATCATTGTTATTTTATTGCTATGTATCAAACTTGTATCATTTAGCTGCATTATTTAAAAATTATTATTTTGTTTATACTTTCAGTCAATATGGCTAAAAGATCAGCTTCTGCAGTATTTGAATACTTTACAATGTTTCAGGATAGGCTCGAAATAGCTAAATGTAACATCTGCAGTCAGAAAATTAGAAGAGAACCTCCGGGTGCTACAAGTAAAAAAAATTTCAACCAAATCTTTTTGGAGTATCTAAAATCAAAACACAAAGATGAACATTCACTAGCAGAAAAGGAGCGATCAAAAGAAACAGAAGAGAAAAAAATCTTAATTTTCTTATATTTTGTTTGAAATTTTTTTATTATTATTTGACTGATTGAGCTGAAATTTTCAAAGTATGTGAATTTTTTCACGAAGTTCTGAGTTGATTTCGAGCATTTTTTTGAGTCTATAACGGTTTGAAACTTATTTGGACCCAAAGTTGAAAAAAATGAATAACTGGGTCAAACCACTGGTCCACATGAGCTGAAAATTTAACTGAAAACCTTTGCCCCAATTTCTTGCATTGGTGGGAATAGATTTTTGATATCACGTCTAGAAAAAAGTTAAATAAGCACTTGAAAAAAATTTGCAAAAATCGTACCCTTCTGGAGGAAAAAATTATTTAAAAAAAAAAACGCTACGTACTATTTTTTTTTATTTGTGAATATTGTTTAGAAGAGGAACAGGGCAACAATTTTTATTTAGTGCATTTTTAAATGCCCTTTGTTTGAAGCGAGATATAGCCTCTCAAACTTTGGGAATTTTTGAAATTTGGCCAAAAATGGACCTTTTTGAAGGCTATATCTCAAAACCAACGAATCTCATCGAATAAAGTACATAGAGGAATTTGTAGCCCCACCCCTCCTCTATATACACCAAAAATAGGAAATGTTATAGTTGTATTTTTTTTTTTTTTTTTTTTTTTTTTTTTTTTTTTTTTTTTTTTTTTAGTTCAAAAAATTTTTTTTTTTCTATATTTAGTCAGTTTTTGGCTTATAACATTTTTTCTATAACTCTGGGAACAAAAGTCTATTAGAGACTTTTGTAGCCCATATAATTTTGAATAAATAGTCCAACTTTCAGCTCATTCTAAAAAGTGGTTTGGCACCGCCATTCTATTGAAAAAGGGTAAAATTTCCACAAAAAAAAAAAAAAAAAAAAAAAAATTTAACCATAATAGACTCGGAAAAACGCTAGAAATGGACTTTTCTTACCGGTAAAAAATCTATATACACTGAAAGTTTCAGCAGAATCGGCTGAAAATAAAAAAAATAAATTTTTTTTTGTATAATTTGCCATTTTAACCCCGGCCGGCAACCCCGGTTTTCCCTGATTTTTAGCCGGGGCCGGGCTGGGGCCCCGGTCGGTTCATATATATATATATATATATATATATATATATATATATATATATATATATATATATATATATATATATATATATATATATATATATATATATATATATATATATATATATATTAACCATTTCCATTTTTATCTTCAAGATCTTTACAAATCTAGTCTTAATAGCAACCTGGTCAAAATAGTCAAAGGACAGTTTCTCTTGTAATAGCACGGTATATACTTTTGGCAGATGATCTTCTGACATTATATTGAAAAAATTATTTGTTTTTATTAGTTTAAAATTTTTTTTTTTTTTTTTTTTTTAATTTAAGTGTTTTTTAATTTTTTTTTCTTACAGAATCATTTGTTATTCATTGATTAACCATGAAACAAAAATAAGATCATTTCATTTTCATAGTTATACTGAGTAGAAAAAAAATTGTCCCGCATCTCTAAAGAATTACCAATTCCAGTCATTCTCTGGTATATCAACCATTTTCAAAATTTCAAAATTCCAGTTGTATTATGGCCTTGTAAGCCATTTGCAATTTTTAATATTTTTGCATTTTTTGGGTTATATATATATAGATCCACTTCAAAATTTTAAAACCTTCCACTTGTGTTTCGGCCAACAGACCTTAAAAAAAAAAAAATTCAAAATTTTTAATTTTAGTCCGTATAGGATAACCTTAAATTTTCAAAGTTTTGATTAATCTCAGATTTCAAAATTTCAAGTTTGTCATTTAAACTATTTTCAAAATTTTAATCAATCTTGTCCAGATAAACAATTTCACTTTTTCAAATTTTTAAATCATTTATGGCTAAATAGGCCAGGTTTATATTTCGAAAGTTTCATTTGTGTTTGACCAGATGGATCAGTCTCAAACTTTCAAATCTTTTAATATATATAATATATTTAAGCTGAATAGGCCAGCTTTTATTTCAAAATTTTTATTTTTTAGTCATTAAGCAATAGTTCTAATCAAAATGTCTAACACAGATGTTCAATCACTTCAAAACAAGACTAATAAAATATGTTACTTTAAACTAGGGCATTTCTCAAGACTAAAATAGATTATTTTTTATGCTTATAAATAATAGATAAGGACCCATCATATATTGAGAATATAAGAGCCGAAATAAAGTCCTTGTTAAGGGGAATTAAACAAAATGACAGTACCATTGTAAACATTTACCATAACTAAGACATGGATTTTATCCTACCTGATTTTTACTTTGATGAGTTTCCTCATCAAGTTCAGTTTCTGTGTTGAATCAAACTGAAATTAAGGAAACTCGGTAATTCAAATTCTATTTCAAATACAATGACTCGGAATCAACCTAAAGTCAAATCTTCAACCTTAGTACAGTTCAGTCCTTATGATAATTATCATTTGAAATCTGAATGCAATGAAACTTAAAGGTCTGATGAGAGATTAAGAGTAAATAATAATAATGATTCCTTTACATATTTTTTCTTTGCTTTACTTTTTTTGGTTTATTTAATTTCTAACCCTGATAATTTCATAAGCAATTTATTTAATAAGCTGTATTCCATGATAAACAAAAATATAACAACTAAATTGCATGTGCAAAGCGAAATCAAGTAATTAATGATAAAAAAAAAAAGGCAGTAAATTATTAAGCATGTAAAAGATTTTTTACTAAAATTTTCCTGGTCACATTAGTGATATTATTTTATGATAATTGCAATGCTATTTATTTTAATTCTCAATTATTACTCAATTATTATTATTGAAATTTCCAAGAGATGTTTTTATTTTCTTCTTTTTCTGTTTTAGGTTTTTTAATTGCTTGGAATTTATTTCTATTAAATAAAGATTAAGATGAATATCAAGTCTGAAAGTGAAATAAAGATTGAAGAATTAGACTTGGAATATGACTCTTATCAACAAGATTCTCAGGTGGGATATATATATATATATATATATATATATATATATATATATATATATATATATATATATATATATATATATATATATATATATATATATATATATATATATATATATATATATACTATGGAAATGCCCAGTTATGCATAATCCACCATATTTTTAGAATGTAAAACTTTTACCCAGGTTAGAGGCCAACATGACCTGATAAAGAGATAGTTGATAGTTTACAAGTGGAAGGAAGACCGTGCCAGAGATTACAAGTTGAGTACATGTAAGAGTAAGTACATTTGTTAAGTCTAAGGTCGGAGAGTTTGACAGAGAAAGGATGAGACTTGTTGGAAGATATTCCTCACACTCCCCTCAAAAAACGGTTTGAAATTAGAGTCCAGAAGAACGATGTCCATTGTAATTGTGATAGTAAATGAGAATGAAGAAACAGTTTAATGATTAGAAAGAGGATGGAGAGAGTCACTGAATAAAGTAAACAATTTATGAAAATAACTTCCAAGATATTTATATTATTCATGTTTAAAGAAGCAAAAACATTGCATAAAAAAAGTTTAGGGGAATTTTTGTTTTTAAAGTTTATGTAAATTTCAAAATATATATTTTAGAAAACCCCAAAGAAATTCAATAAAAATCCACTGGTCGGGACTATATATATATATATATATATATATATATATATATATATATATATATATATATATATATATATATATATATATATATATATATATATATATATATATATATATATATATATATATATATATATATATATATATATATATATATATATATATATATATATTGTAGTGGAGTTTGAGATTTATATTTTGTACTAAGAGCTGAAATGCAAAGTTTGTGATGGGGATTTCCATTCTTAAAAAACTAACAGAAAAAGTGGCACAAATTTTTTTTTTAATTCTACAGCCCTTGGTCACAATTTAAGTTACTTGTTAATTTTTTAAATAAGGAAACAAACTACTCTATGGTTGAGTTGAGGCTGCTCCATTAGTTTATAAAAATATATATTTTTAGCATATGTAATAATGTAATCTATTGATGCTTTTTGAAAATAACAAATATATTATTTTAATAATTTAAAATCTTTTGACATGAAAATTTGTCCACATTTTGCAATATAGTCATTGTCTGTTCTTCAAACAGTTGTTTTAATAATCCATGTTGTGAGTCTTACAGATCCTAAATCCTATTAACACTTTTTCCAAATTTCTTTGACTTCTTTGTCCCTCACTGGGTTTCCTTTCTAATTTACTGACCAACTTTCTTTTTTCCAACACCTGATGATGCTTGGAATGTTCTTAGGATCAATATTTGCAATCCAACCCAGACCCTCTTAAATTAATGCTATCTTCCTATTAACCAGAGTAGAGTTGGTTTCTATTTGTTTGTCTTCAAACTTGATTACCTCCCTTCATGGATCTTTATCACACTTTGGCTTGATTTTGGTTGTATTACATCCCAGTAAGCTTAATCAAATTCTTTGTTATTTCAGATCTTTTCTGATAATGAATCAGACTTCACTTTAAAAGCAGAAGACATTAAAATTGAAGAGTTAGATGAAAATATATCTATAAAGTCAGAGTTGACTGAATCAGAGAAGGAATCCGTGTTAGACGAAGGACTGGTTAACAATGGTGTCATAAAATCCGAAAATGTGATGATGATTGAGGAGAAATCTTGTGGTCAGCACTCAAAGGTATGTTGATTCAAATGTTATTTATTACTTAAGTTATAACAGGTTATTGAGTGGAAAACCTTTTATTATTATTATTATTATTATTATTATTATTATTATTATTATTATTATTATTATTATTATTATTATTATTATTATGGATAATAATAAGTCAACTTCATTTTTAGAAATTTATGACTTGAAAAATGTTTCTTCAATATTGAAGAAAATAAAAAATATTGAAAAGATTATGAAAGATAATTTGAATCAGGTAAAAAAAGTTTCCTGTTTGGGAGTAACTCTCTCTCTCATCAGGCAATTCTTTACAAAGATACCTTCATAAAATTCCTTTGGTCACATGTTACTTATATTTCATTTCAGAATTGGGCAAAA